>CM021100.1:32550298-32693360 GCA_007115665.2 Sequoiadendron giganteum | reverse complement strand
AAAAATAAGTCGCATGGTTTTGGGTCGGCTCCCAAAGCCTCGGAACTGACCCAGCAGGTTTCAAACCCTTCAGAGAAGGGGAAGGCCACTCCCGCAGGAGTGGCTTCTGCTGTTTTACAGCCCAGGCCGCAGGGCGCACCCCAGGCTGCTACAGTTTTATGTGCTCAACCGGCATTATCCGCCGGTGTGGAGACCCAATGGCGTTCTCACAGCCGGTCTCCTCCACCGGAAGAAGGTGAATATGTGCCAGAAAAGTGGAGGTATTCTCCCTCTATTCAAATGGGTTCAGTTCCACAAGAGTTTTTGAAGAATAGCTTCTCTTCCCTATGTGAAGAGGATCGGGATTCTGCAAGCATGGAAGACTTTCCATGAATTTTCTCTCATGGAATGTTCGAGGTCTCACAGACCTCTCAAGGAAATATTCTGTTATGAATACTTTGAAGAATTTTTCGCAGATTGAAGTGCTTTGTCTCCAGGAAGTTAAAATTTAAGGTTTTTTGCTTGCTTCGGCTTGTCGCTCTATTTGGCCAACCAGCACTATGTTCTATACCTTGCATGAGGCTGGTCGTGGTGGAGCAGCTACTCTTTTGGCTCCGTGGTTGCTTCCTTATGTGGTTGACAATGGGGTGGATCCCTCCCAGCGGGCTGTCTGGACTCTTCTCAATATTGAGAACCATTCCTTTGGGATTATCAATATTTACGCCTCTAATGATGTTGTGGAGTGTTGCTTGCTTTGGCAATGGCTTGCAGACTCTTTGCCAGTTGCCACCTGGTTGCTCTGTGGGGATTTCAACATGGTTGAAATGGCGTATGATAAAAATGGCACTGTACCTTTTTGTTGGGCTGCAGGCGAAAGGGAGGCGTGGTTTCACATGCTCAATAAATTGGGGCTTTTTGATCCCAATCTGGGTTACCGTCATTCTCATTCCCTCTGGCACACTTGGTGTAACTATAGAGCTGGTGCTAACAGAGTCTTTAAGCACCTTGATTGTGCCATGATCTCAGCACAATCTTTTTTTTCTTTCAAAAGCTTTGCCTTGCCTGTTAAGCCACTTGTGGATGTAACCCTTTCGGGTCACTTCCCCATTCAATTTCAGATTGAGTGGGATACTTGGTAACCTCGCATGTGTAAGACGCAATTCTTTTTGAACACGTCTCTGCTCCATCACAAGCCCACCATGTCCCACATTCTTCGAGTGTGGAATTTTGAGTGCCGTCCGTTTGGCAGTACGAGCTGGATTACTTGGTGGAATGATGCTATCATTCATACTACGCGCTTCCTGCGCATTTATGGGCAACAACTTGCTTTATTCCGTCGGTGCTCTTACGAGGCCACCACTGCTAACTTGCGTGCTGCTATGGAGGCCTTAGCGGCTTGTCCTTTCTCTCTGTCACATCAAGTCCAGGTGGCGGACTTAAGACACTAGAAGTAAGTGGCTAATAGCTATTCTGCCAGGGGCGCTCAAATCAAGGCGTGGCTCCACTGGCTCAAAATTGGGGACTGTGCCTCCAAAGATTTTTTTTTGGCTCTTCGTGCTAGGCACTCCTCCCCAGGCATTAAAGCCATCAAAGATGGTAATGAAGTGCTCTCTGAGCTACTTGACATTCTCCAGGCTTTTGTGTGTCACTATGAGCAAGTTTTCACGGCTCAGGACCCCACGCCTGTGCGCCAGCAAGCCCTTCAAAGCTACCTTGCTGTTGTGCCACATAGGCTTTCTTCAGCCCAGATTAATTTTTGTGATCAATTATTAACAATTGATGATCCCAAGGAAGCTGTTTCCTCCATGGCCGATGACAAGGCTCCTGGGATTGATGGTTTCCCCTGTGAATTCTATAAAGTGCTTTGGGACTATATTGGGAGTGACCTTCATCATGTTTATCTTGAAGCCTTTTACAACAATTCTTTAGGCAATTTAATAAATAAAGGCAATATTAAATTCATACATAAGTCTGGAGATCCGGAGGATATTTGTAACTGGCGGCCCATCACGTTTCTTAATGTCTCTTATAAAATTATTGCCAAAGCCTTGGCTCTAAAAATCTGCCACCTCCTACCTCAGATTGTGCGTCCCGAGCAGACTGGATTCATCAAATCCAGGTTCATTCTTGACAACATTATTGCTGTTTGGGAAGGCATGGAGTGGGCCAGGCATTCGAACCAGAAAGTCGTGTTTATCAAAATCGATTTTGCTAAAGCATATGACCGCATTGAATGGCCTTTCATTCTTGCGATGTTATAGGCATTGGGTTTTGGAGCCAATTTTCTTCAGTCCATTCACATGTTTTTTTCTGATGCCTCGGCTTGCATCTCCATTAATGGCGGCCAGTCCTCTGCTTTTGGCCTCTTTCGTTCTATTCGCCAGGGATACCCTCTTGCCCCTGTGTTGTATGTTCTGGCAGCTGAGGGTTTTGGATATCTCTTGGCCAATGCTATCTCCTAACATTGTGTTAAAGGAATAACACTCCCAGATTCTCAAGAGCAGCTTGTCGATGGGCATTTTGCTGATGACTCCTTCCTCACTCTCTTAGAGGACGAAGGTTCGATAACTGTTGCCCTTGAATGCCTTGACACTTTTTGTCTTGCATCTGGTTTTGTAATTCAATGGCACAAAACGTTGTGCTATAGACAATTTGTGCTTCCCACTCCTGCGTGGCTTCAATCCTATAACTTGAAGTGGATTGGTCAAGGGGAAATCTTCCGCTTCTTGGGCATTCTGTTTGCCTTCCAGGCTTCCCCCCGGGAGCTCTGGCAAGCCATGCTCTCCAGAATTGAGCAGAAGCTGGCCTATTGGATTACCAAGCCTCTCTCGCTGGTAGGAAAATTCCAGGTGTGCTCTAAAGTTTTGGCTGCTACCCATGTCTATTATTCTTCCTGTTGGGGTCCTTCTAAAGCAGCCTACAGCAGGCTCGAGAAGTTGCTCCGTGATTTTCTTTGGGCCTCTTCTGAGACTCATAAGGGTTTTCATCGGGTCGCTTGGGAATTTTGTTGTCTTCCCAAGGAGTCGGGAGGGCTCGGCTTGCTTTCCACTCAACGACAGGGAACTGCCCTCTGTGTCAAATGGATCATCCGTGCGCTTACTAGGGATGAAGCCTAGAAAGTTCTCCTCAGGCATTGCATTCAGTCTGGGTTTCCCATTCATAGACCCGCCTGGAAAGGCATCAACTTCCAAACCCTACTGGTGATGACGGAGCCGGTTCAAATTATTGGCTCCTTTGTGGCTAAAAGCATTTGGCGTTCTTGGGAAAATGTCAAGCCCTGGCTCCATTGGGCTGGTGCTAGGTTTCATGATGGGCTCTCCATCAACCAGCATAATCTCTGGTGGTCTCCCCTTCTTGCTCAGAATGGTCAACCCCTGGCCAAGTCGTCTTGGCTCAAAGCTCTTCGATTTCATAAGAAGGGCATTTAGACACTGCACCAACTCTTCCACCGGCCTACCATGAGTATTATGCAGTGGGATGTTTTTAAAGCTCATTATAGCCTTCAAAACCAGGACCATCCTACTTTTGACGGTCTGGTGAACACCATTCCGGAAGAGATTCATCACAAAGTTGGTATTCGTGGGCACAAAGCTTGGTGGAAAGACTGGAAATGGTTTCCAAATACTCCTCTTAGGAGCTACAAGCCACGGCTTGGTTACAGGTGGCTTTCACCCCATTTCCCTATGCTCAGCTCATTGAACCAAAGGTGGCTTCTTAACTCTTCGGCCTTTACTTGGCATAGGAGGTTTGATGCCATTTGGTCTGCAAGTGTTAATCCAAAGCTGGCCCACTTTGCTTGGTGTATTCTTTGGCTTGCCTGTGGGTTCTCGGCTGGTTCATTTGGGGGTCTCTGACCCTCACTGCCCGTTTTGTGGGCAGCCTGAAAGCTTCAAGCACCTTTTTTGGTTTTGTCCCAGAGCTTAGCAGTTCTAGACTTGGATTCATGATTTCTTTCGGCCTTTTAGGCTTGAACCCTTTTCGTGGCATATGGTTCTTCTGGGGGACCCGCCTGGAACCTCGGCTAAGTTCACCCAGATTTGGCACACTTTCAGAGTGAAAATCCTTTTCAGTATCTGGAAAGACAGAAATGCTTGTATTTTTTCTCATTTGCATATAGATAATAATGTTTCTATTTATGCTAAAGTTGTTATATGCTCTAATGTTATGTTACATATTCAAGTGCAAGCCAACAAGGTTGCACTAGAAGTGGCTCACCTGCAGGTTCTCCTGGACCACTGGGGCAATGCCCCTTGTATTTTGGCTTGGATTCCTGACTCGCCCTCCTCCTCCCGTCGTCGGTCGCCCTCTTGGGGCCGAAAGCGGAGTGATTCCACGTAGGCTCACTCCCAGCCTCCTCCTCAGAGGGATTCTCGGCCTCCTCGATAGACTCATTCACCTCCGTCGCGACCTCGTCAGGGTTGGCACTCTAGTGGTGCGCCGAGGAATAGTGGTGGCGGCTCTGGATGGCCTGTAGATGCTCCTCCTGACTCGAGCTCTGGTTGGCCCTCCTTTGGTAAAAGCTTTCCGCAGCTTACTCTTGCAATCTCCCCTCAGCGCAAGGATAAAGAAAAAGAAGATAAAAATGATGATGGTTGGGGTGCTCCTCCTGACGTCACTCCTAACCCCATTGATATATGAGGTAGAAATTTGGATGACCAGGATCCCCCAGGATCTACAGGCACTGCCTTAGCTGCATTGTTTTCATTCTATTTTTTTTCTAGGCTAGGCCCATGTGACTTTAGTTATTTTTGCTAGGCTAGGCCCATGTCACTTTCGGGGTGTGCTTTCCTACCACCCAACCCTTTTTTGTGAATTTTGTACTTTATTTATATTAATATAGATATTTGGAAAAATTCATCAAAATTTTTTTTTGCAACTTTTGTTGATCCTACGTCAACCTGAGCTCAATTTGTCAGGGAACGGTTTATAAGCACCGAGAGGGCCTGGTTGACAGTGTGGTAAATGACAACCGTAGATTGAACATTCATCAAGATCGTACATTCCTCGCATTTTTCCTTGAGTGGCAGTGAAACTTGCATCTAATTTTTCCTTGGATGGTGGCGTAACATCCGACACTTCATTACGCCATTTTTGTAACTTGTACATAGCCAAGGCATCGTCATATTGTTCCTGCAAAGCCTTCAAAATTATCCTACAACTTAATCTTGCATGTAAGTCACTTGCCCTGGTTTCAAAGAGGTTTTGAGAATTCTGGAGTAGATATAGGTTCGACTAAATGTATAAAACCCCTTTCGATTTTCATTAAGTTAAGATCCAATTTCTAGAGCAGAAAATTTGAAGCTATTAAATATTAATGGGGATGAATCATCATTAAGTTAAATGAAGTAGATGTTTCTTCCCAAATGATCCCAATTAGATTGCTCTTCTTACAGAGCATTTAACAAATACAAGCACATTTTGAGAATGACATTAAAAATCAAATGTAATGATGTGAAATTTCGTCAACAGGGTTTTCTTTTTTATTTTGGCATCAAAATATGGACCAAGTGCAATGGGTGTTTTCTTCTTCATTTAGGACTTACCAAAAAATAGCCTTATAATATGAAACAGAGCTACCCATACTAGAAACTTGTATTCCAACAGGAAGATAAGCATAACCCTATAACAAATAGAAATGATCTACAAAATTTGTCGATAGATCATAATGTAGTAAGAGGGGAGCAAAATACAGACTACCATTTTTGCTTGGAGGAGTTAAAGCATCAATTTTCCTATTACAAAATCTGCATGCACATCACCACAAATCCCACAAAACAATGAAATAAGAAAACCCTTGAATCTTTCGTTCCCAAGATAAATTTAGGGTTTTCATTGCTTCAATATCCTATTTCCCCCTCCCCCCTTCCCCACAAAATAAATCAAATCCATCCAGGTTTGAGTAGTTATGATCCATACGTGAAGTTGAATGGTTCCTCTTCTTTTAATCAGTTTTCTTGAAAG
Source organism: Sequoiadendron giganteum (assembly GCA_007115665.2). Lineage (NCBI taxonomy): Eukaryota > Viridiplantae > Streptophyta > Pinopsida > Cupressales > Cupressaceae > Sequoiadendron > Sequoiadendron giganteum. The sequence continues at coordinate 32,687,420 of CM021100.1, read as the reverse complement.
AATACAGATAAAAAGCAAGGCTACAACTTCTAGCTTAAGCAGCCTACTCTAGTAGATGTTACCCAAGTCTATATTCAAGTAATTTCTGAGGGTATCCCTACCAAAGACACACTTTTTCCTTTTAAGGGGAATTCGGTTATAAGTGGAAGCTAAAACTTTACAAGACAAAGGAATGACAGATCAATACCCTATATTGGCATAGCAGTGTTGATGTGGCGATGGACCAAGAGCTTTCAAAGATCTTTATCTTTTTTCTCAGGTGTCTAATTCTTGATCCATCTGCATTTATGCTTCGAAATTCCCTTTAGACTAAAAGGATTAGAGACTTGAGAAAGAAGATATCATTTCTATTTCCCCGACTCTCAAATTCTTGATAGAAAAATGACAAGTTTGGAATGCCAAATTTGAGTTTTTGTCTTTCCTAATGTTAGCTAAATTCCTCTATTGACTACCTTTTTAGAAATGACAGGAAATTCTTCTCCAAATGACATTGGCATGAACACAATCTGACATCTGAGCCAAGAGAAATTCACATCACAATACAGGGCTCCGATGCAAATAACAAAAGTGGGTATTCTGGAAGTCAACTTGTAGAAGTCACATCTTTTGCAAGACCAACCAGTATCATGATTCACTATTATGACAACTTATTGGAAATTTCACAATTCCATTCTGGTGCTCTAACAGAAATATTGAAGTTGGATAATAAGACACTTCTGGAAGAACATTTTCCAAATCAGTGCTATAATGCCACTTGCAAATATCCAAAATATAAGAAATGAAAATTTTCAAAAATAAAAGGAAACACACAGATACATATACAAGAGATATATAAATCCTATGAGGGTACTAGTGTACTCAAATATTCAAGAACCTCGAAAATATCTCATGGTAAGGTTTCAAATTACTCAGAACTATCATTAAGAATGTTTCACATTACTTAGAAAATTAGATTTACCTTTGAAGCAATGTTTCACATTAATATGATATTATTTCAGGAAGGATATACATTAAAAGATCCCTCGATAATAGAAATGATACAAATCCATACCCTCACATGATGACATAGTATTCATACTATGTAAATAGGAAAATTGTTACCTTCCCTAGAACCCTTCCATGTTCCCCATTTCAGTTATGTGGGGATGGCTAGGAAATGTTCTTGAGCTATAACTGATCAAATTTCTATCATTTGAAAATAAAGGAAGAAATGGATGGAGAGGGAACCCTTGATGATTTGAAAATAACGCATTTGAGAGGGTAGTTATCAACTTCTTTGGTTAAAGCATCTCTAATTGAGGTCCTTCCCAACCAATGCTGGGATGATCCAAAATATAGTGCCCCTGAAGAAATCCTGATTTTCAGGTCTTTCAATTCTTTAGGCAATTAGCATGAGACTTCTGGCAAGGTTTTGACACTGATTTTACAATGCACATTCAGAAGAAAGGAAGAAATAAATTATATTATTGTGCACAGATGACCAAAGTAGGTTAATGGGACTCAAAATACATCTAGCAGAGATAACATTGAGAAGTGAAACAAAGATCCATAAGCGGTTACAAGCAAAATTTTAACTAAAAACACAAATTAAAGAGACTAGCTAACAAGGGTGGTGAAACCAAAGAGTCTTTCAACTACCATTTTTGTTATCAGTGTTGCCTTTAGGAATGAAATTCAAATTAATGATGTCGTTATTTATTTATTTGTCTATAATACCAGTCTTATTAGCTTCTGTATACATCATGAATAAGTCCAAAGTTGATATTGAGGGTGTTACACATTGATTTGAAAAAAATTACTTACATGAATTGTGGCTAAAGCAAAGATGGTTGAATTGTTGCTTAATGCATTCTTTTCAATGTTGTGATTAGAGCTGACATATTTAATCCATTCATCAGCTGATTTTCTCTTTTAGACTGCTTGAATGACATGTTTGGTACTTCATATATGGATTATATATTTAGCTAATGTTGAAGATGTTTCAAGCAATGTTACTATTGCTCTCTAACTTGTCAGCTTTGAATATTTCCTGCACGGTAGGACCCGGTACAAAAGCATTGCACTCCTTTTCACACTGATTTCTTGTTTGATATGTTACCTTTTTAAAAAAAATAGTTATTTAATACTGGCGTATATCTCTAAAAAATTATATAAAATAAGTAGCGTTTATTTTAGTTATATATTTTATACAAATGATTTACATTATATAGACTTTTAAAGATATATATCATAGTATATTCTATATGTAATATGGAAGATGTTAATTGAATTTTAATATAAGTATAAAATAAGTATATTAGTATATTAGAAAGCTTGAGAATTTTAATCTTTATATATATAATAGTTAATTGAAAATTATAAAAAAAGGGTTGATCAAAGCTATTGCAAAGGTTTTTGTGTAGCTCATTATTAGGAGGTTGCCCCTACTAAATTTTTTAATAAACATACTCTAAAACCCTAATTACTAATATATATATATATATATTTAAAAAATTATTAAAGAATATAATATATATAATAATTAGATAGTATAATCATATTATTTATAATATATTTTCTATTATATAGAAAATCCATTATATATTAATTATGTTGTAATGTAAATAAAATTAAATAATAAGAAAGCACAATTTTATCTAATAACACATAAAATAATAATAAATTAATAATTACTAAAAAAATTATAATTCAATGTTTGATTTTGTCTACATCATGAAGTAATTAGGCATGCGAAATCTGGACATTGCAATGCTTTAATTTATTTTTTACCTTAGGTAGACAAAGTTATGGGCTTACCTTTGGGTCTTGGGGATCACTACACGACAAATTGCATGATTTGTTTGGAAAATCATTCACAAGAGGAAATTTTAGGCCCCTTCGATTAAAAAAACATTCATGGAAGGAAATTTCAGGCCATGCCAAGAAATTTGACAAATGTACCTTTTTCCTTTGATGGTTGAAATCCACTACAACATTGGAATATATGCTTGCAATTTCCAATAAATACTCTAATATCTTTGTCACCATGTTCTTTTTTCTAAATTTTGATAGAAAACACAATTACTTTTTATGTGATACTTTTGCACGTTCATTTCAAACTAAACAATGTCATATAATTTACTTGTATGATCTGTTATTGGATTAATGCAAATGGTTTTAAAGATGACAATAGTTGAAGTAAATGGTATCAAGGAAATAGAACTTCCATGGTGGCATTTTCTGAAGTGATGAATCAAAAAAACTTTTTATATTAATTGCTTGTCCAATATCAGATTTGTGAAAGCTCAACAAACTAGAGGTTTTCAAATATTGATGCTACCTATTTCATGGTATGTTATTGAAAGCCATCCTTTGAAGGATTACAATGTTCATGATGTGGTATTGTGTGAACTACGAAGTAATATTCTGGATGCCAATAATATTTTTTGGTTCCTCTTGGTTGCAAGTACCATTCTTTCTTCAACTTATATAAACTATTATGTGAGAGAATATTTCAGTTGTAATTTGGGTTTGAAGATGTCAAGCCACAAGTTAGACCAACTATTTGAAAAAAAATTGAAATTGTTGTTTCTTTCTTTTTAAAATAATTTATCTATGGATGTCATGTGTTGCAAATTTCAGTTTGCATGTGGTTGATATAATAATAAGTGCTAAATAATAAAATGAAATAAACTTACACAAATTTATATTTTTTCCTTAAAGAAAATAAGTATTATCTGATTATTATCAGGTTTATGTTAATATTTTTAGTTGTTTTATCACACTTTACTTAAATCAAAGAGAAAAACTTGTTAAAATCTTTTAATTCTGATTTAGATTGGTTAATATTTTTAGTAGTAATATCACACTTCACATAAATCGACATAAAAATTTATTGTAGGAGAGTCCCAAAACATAAAACATTTTTCCCTCAAATTTCAATTTCCTTTGCTCTTTTCAAATTAGAGCTCTTCGGCGTACCCATTGCACACACAGGTGTGATTGCTACTTATGATGATTTTTAGTTTTTTAAGTTTAATTCATTGCTCATCTTTCATGAATCTTGGTCACATGAATTTAATTTTTATTATTTTTTATTATTAGTTGTTATGATTTTTTTAGAGTTCATGTCACGTACTGATTTTATCAATTATTTAATTGCAATTATCAATCATGAGATTTGCATGTTTATGTTAGATGATTATAAAAAAATTGAAATTGCAATTGCAATTGAAATTTAAATTGAAATTCATTATTATGAAATTTGGGGATTGTCATTGCTGATGAAAATTTGAGTACAAGTGAACGTAGGAACAGGTGAACGAGAATGAAGGCGAGAACATTGATAAGGTAGAGTCGTTTTAGACATTAGATGTTAATAAGGATGATGAAATCTCTCACACCACTTAGTTATTATTAATGTATTTTCGTGATGATTATGTTTGGAAATTTTTAATAAGTTTATCTCATTGCTCAAATTTATGTGAAAATGAATATGTTTGTTTTGAAATGGAAAGATTGATTATTTGCGAAAAGTTTAGCCAATTTGAGTATATTATGTTATTGTGTGGAAAGAAATAAAAATGTAAATCCTTTTGAAAACTAAAATATTGTTATTACATATATATATAAGGGGATAAATTGATTTTATTTAAATAACTAATTCTTTATGTAAATCTTTTATTTTTAGTTGAAAATAATAATGCTTTTTATTTTTAAATTATTAGAATATCCATATATAGAAATATATGTTTGAAGAGATATATATTAAAATCTATATTTCAATGAAGAGAAGTAAATAAGAAATAAATGCAATACGTTTTAAATTTGAATTTAAATGAGAACAGTAGAAAACAATTGGAAAACAATTACCTTTCAATCAATTTTTGCATGCAATCAAAGAGAATAAAACAACAGTTAACTTGGAGTTATGGCCATCACTGCTGGGAATTTGGCACAAATTGTGGATCAACTTTTTTTGAAGACTTCACTATTTGCATGAATTAAAGGAGAAGAAAAATCAGTTTTTGACAGAGAGAGAAGGAAGGAAATCGGGGGTGGAGAGCAAGAAGAAAATCCATTTTAAAAGAGGACGGGAGTTTTTTGTTTTAATTCTACAGAATTCATGCGCAAGTGTGAAGGGATAACATAATATATTTATCTCCATCATGCACAATTGAGAAAGGACAGAGAGGTGATGTGCATAGGAAAAAGAAAGAGGAGAGAGTTTAGAAAGAGATTGGCACATCCCTCATGCACGTGGGAGAAGAAGAGGGAAGGCACGGCAGAAGGAAGGGAGGAGGGAGAGTAAAACGGGAACAAAAATCTGCTCTAAGGAGAATTCGCATAGGCTGAAAGGGAAGTAAGGAGAAGAGAGGTAAGGAGGAGAGGCATGTCAAGAAGAGAGGGAGAGGAGAGACTAGAGGAATGGAGAAGGAAGGAAGGAGATGAGAACTTGTGTGAAGTGCACTAGAAGAGAAGGCAGCTGCAAAGGGAAAGAAAAAGATAGTCAAAGAGCAACTATAGGAAATATACTCACAAGAAGAACAGAAGAACAAAGATTCATTTCCAAATTTAAGAAAACACACAACTATAGGAGATTGATAGGTAGATTCAATGGAAAACTTGTTATTTCTCAAATTCACAGTAAATTAATATCTAAGTTTAACTAATTTTCTATTATTCTTTTATTTTAGCAAATGAAAAAATATTGCTGTTTTTATCAAATTTAGAAGAAAAGTTCTTATACCAGACTGTAATTTTTATGGAGAGAAAGAATAAGCTTGAATAGAAAACTATTAACAGACAATGCATTTCTTATTTAAAGAATTTTGTTTTAGCATATTTAAAGATTTGCACAAGAAACAGTATGTTTTAGATTTATTGCATGACATATAGTAAATATTCTCACATAAAACTACATGTTTTTAGATTCAGAAAACCTCCAAAAGAAAACTATATGCGTTAACTATACAGACATAGAATTAAAAATTGTAAGAAAAGAACATGAAGTCATTAAAATATCACAAAATCAAATTGCTGAATGTTTTCCACAATGACAAGATAAAAATAATTTCGTGTATTTAAATATTCTTGAAAAGTAAGAGTTAAATCAGTGATTCTCTAGGAATGATACTAAATTTCTGCAAAACAGAAGTAAATATGAAGTGATTACATTTTTGAAAAGATAATATTTTAGAAAAATATGAAAAACAAAAAAGAAATAAAGAAAAATAAAAATATACTTACTTTGAAATGAAACGAATTAGAAAAATATTATATTGAAGTGTAGATGAGATTTATGAGTAAATGAACCAAAAGAATGCGTGCTCTTTTATTTATTTCAAATATGAACATAATGCTATTTACGATGTAAATTTGTGAGATTATTATATTATAACCATGCATGCTTGATAAATGAATGTGCATGACATGTGTTGGGAAAGATAATTTATTTATTTTGAATAGAACCATGCATTCTTGATAATTGAATGTGCATGACATGTGTTTGGAAAGTTACCTTTCGGGACGGGTGCCGAATATGGGTTTTTAGAGATCGTAGTTTTGATTTTCCAAAACTACTATTATTTGTCGTGCATGACATTTTACTTGGCCAAGTAACTTAAGGACCATTGAAATAGATGGAATGTAAATAAATCTCTACCATATCCTAGTATCAAACTTGCTTGTTTCTTAAATTAATTAGAAAAATGAAAATGCTTGTGGATTTACTAGTTATACTAGGCACGCATCAGAATTCCATCTTGCTTGTGGACTTCTTTTTGCTAAGCGATTCGTGCAAGGTCGGGTATTCTTTGAATGATTAAGGAATTCTGGGAAAGCGTAAGCTTCGAGGTTGGGCGGAAAAAGCGCCTGAACCTTGTTCTCGTCTTCATGTTTGAAGATAAGCCATTGGATTGAAGATCAAATGAATATTTCTTCATATATCTATTATATTTCATTATTGTATGATTATTGTAGAACTTAAGGCGACAAAATGCCTAAGTCTTGAATTGTAAATTTCTTTTACAATGTTTTTGTATTATTAAATGCCGTGTAAGATGACACGTATTTGAAATCAATTGGAAGTATTATGAATCTTATTGTAGACTTTAAGTCGATGTTTGGAATCTTTTGGATTAAACTTATTTAATTGAATGAAGTTTCAATATTTTATGGAATGGAAATGAATTTATTAAAGGAATTATAGATTATTTGGAATTAAAGAGTTTCGCTCTTTACATTTGGTATCAGAGCCCTAGGTTTGAACACTAAGGGTCCTTTGTCCATTACGCTAAAGAAACATTCCTTGATGCAGGAATTGTTGATACATAATGGGATCAAGAGGAAAAGGAGCTACTGCAAGTAATGAGAATGACAGGTTGGATCAGATTCTCAATCTTTTGAATCAACAAGGTACTAGAATGGATAATCTCGAACAAGAAGTTCGAGGAGTGAGAGAAGGACAAAACCCTTGGAACGAAGTTCTCCAAAATCAAGAGCAACCCCGTAATGAAAATTCAAGGGTTGAAGAACTACCAAATCCTCAAGCTAGGATTGAAGGGGAGTTGGCAAAAGACTTGAAAATGGTAGCCCCACCCAAGTTTGATGGTAAGACCATCGGTGATGGAGTTGAAGCTTGGGTAATTGAAATGGAAAAGTATTTTGAGCTCAGGAATATGTCTAATGAGACCAAGGCAGTTTGGGATGCATATCAACTTACTGGAGAAGCTGCTACTTGGTGGGATAATGAGAAAACTGAGAAGAAGCTATTACTAGGTGGGACTACATGGGAAGTACTTTTGCAACTTTTCAAGAAGAGATGGCTTCCACAGCTGTTCTTTGATAGAAAAATGACAGAGTTTCAGAATTGACACAGGGTGGTTTGACCGTTACTCAGTACTGGGAGAGATTCACTAATCTCCTAAAGTACGTACCACAGTATCAGATGGATGAGTGGTTCTGTATTCAAAAATTCATCCTTGGACTGAGGCCACCTATAGGAGCTGATGTGGATATTCATAATCCATTGACTATGGATGAGGTCTTTGAGAAGGCCATAAAACATGAACATAAGTTGCAACAGGTAGCAAACTACAAAAAGAATGTGAATTCTAAAGCTAGATTTGGAAACAGGAAGTTCCAAAACACTAATAACCAGAAGGGTAACAATAATTAGCAGATAAGGAACCTAAAGAGAGGAACAAACTCTCAAGAAAGAGGAGAAGGAAGCTATGGTGGAAACAAGAAATTGAATAATAATAACACCAACTTCTCCAATACCAGGAACAGGTCAAGTGGTCATCTGGGGCCACGAGGTGGATGTTATAATTGTGGAGGAGATCACTATGCCTCCAATTGCCCACAACGTGTAGGAGGTCAGCGAGGAGGAAATGATCAGTGAGCACCGCAACACCAGATTCATGCAGCGATTGACAACCGTCAAGCAGATTTTCAAGCTTCACCTATTCAGATGATGAGTAAGCTTTTTGGTCAATCAATTCTATTTTGATAGATACAGGAGCTACTAAATTCTTTATTGATCCTAAAGTAGTTGCTAAGTTACCTATTAGACTTGGTTATATGTCACATGCATGGATGGTTCAATATGGAAATCAAGCAGAGAAGAGGGTAGATTCATGTCTATCTTGCAGTGATTTAGAGCTACCTAATTTCCAAACCCAAGTTAACCTATATGTAGCACCGTTGGGGTCATATGATGTGATCCTAGGGATCAATTGGTTAACTGAGCACAAATTTATAGTGAACTGTGAGGATAAGATTGTGAGTTGTCTTGATGATTTTGGACATCCAGTTGAGATTTTTGGATCTCAAGAGCCTCTTGAGTTGAGACATATCTCAGCCATGCAGCTAAAGAAAGCACATTGGAAAGGATGTTCCATATTTTCTATATTGGTGAGTGACTTGGATAATGTCCAACAAAGTCCAAAGAACTATCCAGTTCTCAAGGAGTTCTTGGATATCTTTCCTGAAGAACTTACTGAGTTACCACCAAAGAGAGAATTTGATTTCTCGATTGAACTTTTACCTGGAATTGAGTCTCAATCCAAGGATCCATACAGAATGACTACTACCGAGTTATATGAGCTGAAGGTTCAATTGCAGGAGTTACTAAAGCAGGGATTTATTAGACCAAGTGTATCTCCATGGGGTGCACCGGTAATCTTCGTGAAGAAGAAGGATGGAACCTTGAGATTGTGTATTGATTACAGAATGTTGAACAAGGTTACCATTAAGAATAGGTATCCTTTACCTAGGATAGATGAGCTATTTGATCAAATGAAAGGGGCCACAGTGTTTTCTAAGATTGATCTTAGATCAGGTTACCACCAACTAAGGATAAAGGAGGAGGATATTCCAAAGACAACCTTCTAAACTCGGTATGGACATTACGAGTTCACAGTGGTACCTTTTGGTCTAACGAATGCCCCAGCGGCATTCATGAATCTTATGAACAACATCTTTAGAGATTGTTTAGATGATTTTGTGCTTATATTCATAGATGATATTTTGATTTACTCCAAGACAGAAGAGGAGCATGAGAAGCACTTGAGGATAGTCTTGCAATGACTAAGAGATCGAAAGCTTTTCGGTAAGTTTTCAAAGTGTACTTTCTTTCAGAAGAAGGTTCACTACTTGGGTCATGTCATATCTACTGAGGGAATCTCAGTTGATCCTACGAAGATAGAAGTAATTGTGGAATGGCCAACACCGCAGAGTGTTACTAAAGTTCGTAGTTTCATGGGGCTTGCAGGGTATTACAGGAAATATGCGGAAGTATTTTCCAGGATAGCAACACCTATTACTTCTCTTTAGAAGAAGGGAAGGAAATTTGAGTGGACTGAGAAGTGCGAGGAGGCATTTCAATTTCTTAAACAGAAGTTGACATCGGCACTAGTTTTGACTATACCATATCCTAATGGGCACTTCATAGTGATTACAGATGCTTCAGGTGAAGGTGTAGGAGCTGTGTTGATGTAGGAAGGGAAAGTGGTTGCATATGAGTCCATAAAATTGAAACAATATGAATTGAATTATGCGCCACATGATCTTGAGCTTTCAACTATTGTTCATGCATTACAAATGTAGAGACATTACCTCCTAGGGAAACCATTTGAACTAAAGATAGATCATTTAGGACTTAAGTACATCTTTACACATCCTAATCTCAATATGAGACAGAGAAGGTGGCTTGAGTATATCAAGGGAAAGGAAAATAGAGTTGCAAATACTCTTAGCAGGAGAAGACATCTCTTTGCTATGCTGACCACAAGGTCAAATTTGAGACAACAAGTGTTGCATCATCTTCTAGCAGATGAGCATTTTGAGAAGGTCAAGCAAGCCTTAGAGGCAGATCCTTTAGATCATAGATTTGATGGATATGTGATGGAGTATGATGGTATTTTGAGATATCAGGGAAGGATGTATATCCCTGAGGGTGGAGACTTGAGGAGGTTGATTCTAGAGGAAGTACATGATGCACCTTACTCAGGGCATCCAGGAGTTACGAAGATGGTAGCAGAGTTGAAGACTTTGTATTTTTGGCCTAAGCTCAAGAAAGATGTTATGGAGTATGTAGCGAGATATTTGGAATGCCAGCGAGTCAAGGCTGAGCATGTGCATCTAGTAGGACTTTTGTATCCTAACGATATACTTAAGTATAAGTGGCAAGTAATCAGTATGGATTTTATCCAAGGATTACCTTTGAGCAAGAATAGGCATGATACCATCTTAGTAGTCGTTGATAAGCTAACGAAGGTTTCATATTTCATACCTGGAAATCTAAAAGATGGATCATTGACACTTGCGGAGAAATTTGTGTAAGAGATATTCTGATTGCATGGTGTACTAGAGACCATTATATCAGATAGGGATACTAGGATGACATCTAGGTTTTGGACAACACTGAATGCAGCTTTAGGAACTAAAATGAATTTTAGTTCTGCATATCACCCACAAAATGATGGCCAAATAGAAAGGGTCAATCAGGTTGCTGAGGATCTACTGAGGATGTACTGCATGGATTAGTAATACAAGTGGGAGGAATATTTGCCATTGGTTGAGTTTGGTTACAACAACTCATTCCATGCATCTTTGGGTATGGCACCTTTTGAGGCACTTTATGGACGGAAATGTTGCACACCCATTAGTTGGGATAGGATGGAAGATAGGATCATCATTGGTTTGGATATTCTCAAGGAAATGGATGATAAAATGAAGTTGATCAAGAGTAGGATGAAGGAGGCAGCTGATAGACAGAAGAGCTATGCTGATAGAAACAGGATTTCAGACAGTTTGTTGTGGAAGATAAAGTCTTTTTGAGGGTTAAGCCTCATAAGAGCTCTACCTCATTTGGGAAATCATCAAATTTGGCTCTGAGATTTGTGGGACCCTTTGATGTACTGGAAGTCATTAATCCAGTTGCTTATAGACTAGCGTTACCACTTGCTCTATCTTGACTCCATAATGTATTCCATGTTTCTTTATCGAAACCATACCGTCCTGATGCATCTCATATACTTGATTGGCGTTCATTACAGGTACAGGATCTAGGGGTGGTGCTAGTGGAGCCCATCTGAATCTTAGATAGACGTAGCATTAAGCTGCATAACGGGGATAGTACTCAGTACAAGGTCCAGTGGCACCAGTATACTGAGGATAGTGCTACATGGGAGCATTCTGAGATGATTGACCGTTATTTTCCTCATTTGCTTTCTTAGAATAGTATTTGCTTAATGCATGAGATACTTGATACTTTGGTTTTTGATTCACATGTTGTGAACTTGGATAGCGTGGATGCTACTATGAATTGTTTATGCTTATGTTTTGAGAACTATAATGTTAGTTATTATTTTATTATGATTGAGATACTATGTTTTACTGATTGAGATACTATGCTTATTGATTGATTAATAAGACATTGAGACGATGTCTCTTCCAAGAGGGGAAGGATGTCACATATTGATATTATCAATTATTTAATTGCAATTATTAATCATGAGATTGCATGTTTATGTTAAATGGTTATAAAAAAATTGAAATTGAAATTGAAAATTAAATGCAAATGAAATAATTTGAAATTCATTATTATGAAATTTGGGGATTGTCATTGCTGATGAAAATTTGAGTGCAAGTGAACGCAGGAACAGGTGAATGAGAATGAAGGCAATAACATTGATCAGGTAGAGTGATTTTAGCCATTAGACGTTAATAAGGATGATGAAATCTCACACATTACTTAGTTATTATTAATGTATTTACGTGATGATTATGTTTGGAAATTTTTAATAAGTTTATCTCATTGCTCAAATTTATGTGAAAATGAATATGTTTGTTTTAAAATGGAAAGATTGATTATTTGTGAAAAGTTTAGCCAATTTGAGTATATTATGTTATTGTATGGAAAGAAAATAAAAATGTAAATCCTTTTGAAAACTAAAATATTGTTATTATATATATATAAGGGGATAAATTAATTTTATTTAAATAACTAATTCTTTATGTAAATCTTTTATTTTTAGTTGAAAATAATAATGCTTTTTATTTATAAATTATTAGAATATCCATATATAGAAATATATGTTTGAAGAGATATATATTAAAATCTATATTTCAATGAAGAGAAGTAAATAAGAAATAAATGCAATATGTTTTAAATTTGAATTTAAATGAGAACAGTAGAAAACAATTAGAAAAAAATTACCTCTCAATCAATTTTTGCATGCAATCAAAGAGAATAAAACATCAGTTAACTTGGAGCTATGGCCATCACTGCTGGGAATTTGGCATAAATTGTGGATCGAATTTTCTTGAAGACTTCACTATTTGCATGAATTAAAGGAGAAGAAAAATCAGTTTTTGAGAGAGAGAGAGAAGGAAGGAGATCAGGGGTGGAGAACAAGAAGAAAATCCATTTTAAAAGAGGAAGGGAGTTGTTTGTTTTAATTCTACAGAATTCATGCGCAAATGTGAAGGGAGAACAGAATATATTTATCTCCATCATGAGCGATTGAGAAAGGACAGAGAGGTGATGTGCATAGGCAAAAGAAAGAGGAGAGAGTTTAGAAAGAGATTGGCACATCCCTCATGCGCGCGAGAGAAGAAGAGGGAAGGCACGACAGAAGGAAGGGAGGAGGGAGAGTAAAACGGGAACAAAAATATCCTCTTAGGAGAATGTGCACAAGCTGAAAGGGAAGTAAGGAGAAGAGAGGTAAGGAGGAGAGGCGCGGAAGGAATTGAGGGAGAGGAGAGACCAAAGGAAGGGAGAAGGAAGGAAGGAGAGGAGAACTTGTGTGAAGTGCGCAGGAAGAGAAGGCAGCTGCAGAGGGAAAGAGAAAGACAGTCAAAGAGCAGCTGCAAGAAATATACTCACAGGAAGAACAGAAGAACAAAGATTCATTTCCAGATTTAAGAAAACACACAACTACAGGAGATTGACAAGTAGATTCAATGGAAAACTGGTTATTTCTCAAATTCACATTAAATTAATATCTAAGTTTAACTAATTTTCTATTATTCTTTTATTTTAGCAAATGAAAACATATGGTTGTTTTTATCAAATTTAGAAGAAAAGTTCATATACCAGACTGTAATTTTTATGGAGAGAAAGAACAAGCTTGAACAAAAAACTATTAACAGACAGTAGATTTCTTATTTAGAGAATTATGTTTTAGCATATTTAAAGATTTGCACAGGAAACAATATGTTTTAGATTTATTCCATGACATATAGTAAAGATTCTCACATAAAACTACATGCTTTTAGATTCAGAAAACCTCCGAAAGAAAACTATATGCATTAACTATACAGACAGAGAATTAAAAATTGTAAGAAAACAACATGAAGTCATTAAAATATCACAAAATCAAATTGTTGAATGTTTTCCATAATGACAAGATAAAAATAATTCTGTGTATTTAAATATTCTTGAAAAGTAAGAGTTAAATCAGTGATTCTCTAGGAATGATACTAAATTGCTGCAAAACAAAAGTAAATATGAAGTGATTACGTTTTTGGAAAGATAATATTTTAGAGAAATATGAAAAACAGAAAAGAAATAAAGAAAAATAAAAATATACTTACTTTGAAATGAAACGAATTAGAAAAATATTATATTGAAGTGTAGATGAGATTAATGAGTAAATGAACCAAAAGAATGTGTGCTCTTTTATTTATTTCGAATATGAATATAATGTTATTTACGATGTAAATTTGTGAGATTATTGTATTATAACCATGCATGCTTGATAAATGAATGTGCATGACATGTGTTGGGAAAGATAATTTATTTATTTTGCATGGAACCATGCATGCTTGATAATTGAATGTGCATGACATGTGTATGGAAAGTTACCTTCCAGGACCGGTGCCGAATATGGGTTTTTAGAGATCGTAGTTTTGCTTTTCCAAAACTGCTATTATTTGTCGTGCATGAAATTTTACTTGGCCAAGTAACTTAAGGACCATTGAAATAGATGGAATGTAAATAAATCTCTACCATATCCTAGTATCAAACTTGCTTGTTTCTTAAATGAATTAGAAAAATGAAAATGCTTGTGGATTTACTAGTTATACTAGGCATGCATTAGATTCCATCTTGTTTGTCGACTTCTTTTTGCTAAGTGATTTGTGCAGGGTCGGGTATTCTTTGAATGATTAAGGAATTTTGGGGAAGCGTAAGCTTCGAGGTTGGGTGGAAAAAGTGCCTGAACATTGTTCTCATCTTCGTGTTTGAAGATAAGCCATTGGATTGAAGATCAAATGAAGATTTCTTCATATAGCTATTATATTTCATTATTGTATGATTATTGTAGAACTTAAGACGACAAAATGCCTAAGTCTTGAATTGTAAATTTCTTTTACAATGTTTTTGTATTATTAAATGTCGTGTAAGATGACACGTATTTGAAATCAATTGGAAGTATTATGAATCTTATTGTAGACTTTAAGTCGATGTTTGGAATCTTTTGGATTAAACTTATTTAATTGAATGGAGTTTCAATATTTTATGGAATGGAAATGAATTTATTAAAGGAATTATAGATTATTTGGAATTAAAGAGTTTCGCTCTTTACAGTTCATGAAGTGTGTTAAAGTAAGCTTTTGCATTCAATTGTGTATGTTTTTTTCAACG
Source organism: Sequoiadendron giganteum (assembly GCA_007115665.2). NCBI lineage: Eukaryota > Viridiplantae > Streptophyta > Pinopsida > Cupressales > Cupressaceae > Sequoiadendron > Sequoiadendron giganteum. Next base: position 32,672,287 of record CM021100.1, on the reverse strand, counting down.
TTTCAGATCGCACACAATGATCCATCATCAGAAAGAGGAAAGTGATGTTCACATGATTGAAGTTTTGGGACTTCTTGAGAGGTCGCCATCCCAACACTATTCTGACTCAAGCACAGTTAATGACCATCTAATCCAATACTAATGTGTTCCAAGAATTATTAAGGTCACTCATCTCAATATTACTTGGACTCGAGCATGTTTAGTAACAATCCATGAAATTTAATAGCCACTCATTCTACTCAAACATGCTTTATGACATCCTAGAGGTTCACACCAGTCTGGTTTACACGAATTTATTTTTTAATGGTTTATTTATCGTTTATTATATTTAGATGATGCTCATGTAATTGAAGTCTAAGGACTTCTTGATAGGTCACCATGCCAACACTATTCTGACCCAAGCACACTTAACGATCATCTAACCCAATACTAATCTGACTCAGGGATGCTTAAGGTCATTCATTCCAATATTACTCAAAATTGAGCATGTTTAATGACCACCCATTCTAGTACTACTTTGACTCAAGCATGCTTTATGACATCCTAGAAAAATCTAATGCCTCACTCTTCATCTATATGTAATGAGTGTTAGGTGGACCATTATTGATGAGAGATGAGTTAGTATGAATAACCATTCATAAAACACGAGTCAATGAATTAAAATCAAAAATTTCATACTTGAAACATGTTAAAACATCATAAACTTATTTTTAATGAACATAAAGTTATTCACATTTCATAATATTATCTAAAATATATTTTTTAAACAATTTATATTTACTTCTTACTTTAATATTTTGGATCATACTTAACCATTTATTATGGAAAGAAAAAAGCTACCTTTTTTATTAATAATATTGACTATAGTAAAACAACTAGTCAAAAGTTGAAAAGAATCAAAATTTTAAGAATGATTATGTTGAAAAATAATTTGTTTAAAATTTATTTAAAAACTATTATAATATTATGTAAATATCTCTTTTTTCTTAGTAAAATGCAACATTAGAGGGTTGCTCGCTTATATTAATAAAAAAATCCTTACATTGTTATGGGCGTCCTAAGGGAAAATTACCCTTACATCTTCTATATATTTACATTTTTTTTATATTGAACAAAGCTGTAAAAAGATTACAAATACAAATAGAATAAATAACATTCCAACAAGAGGACTGTGAAGGAAAGGAAATATACACAGAACAACAACTTATAAAGTAGACCAACATACATACTTAATTATGATTTTACCATAACAATAACCTAGTTGTGATTTTACATCAAACATAAAAAAATTGAACTCAAAAAATATAGTAACAAAAGGAATTTACACTTTAAATTTTAAAAAAATTTGTATTTGTTTGGCACCATCGAGTTCCCCTCCATGTAGCTGTACAAACTGATGTTTAATCTCCTCTAGATGCTTGTTGCTATCCTCATCTTTGTGCCCCCTCTTTCGCTACGAACATAAAATGATGAATTTGAACAAGATGTTAGAATAAAACTCTAGAATGTTTGTTTCCTGATACAAAATATGATTAGAAAACACTACTTATATATGATTTTCCATAAATGCAGCAAAATACACTATCTCATAGTATCAACAACTATATTTCTATGACTTGTATAATACCAAAAATTGGTTCTTTCCTTGACGTAAGGCATGCTCAAACACATCAAAGAATTGAATAAACATGATGCTCCATTCTTGTTTTCTCTAAAACATTCCCAAACAATATTTTTTATGCTTTCACTGCGTTGAGAACGGATATTTGGCTACTTGTATCTTGAAATGTTTTAATCTGTCCCTTACAGGAAACTTATGGTGTAATATTTTCCAAGCCAAAATTTGTGCATTGGCCTCTGCCTTGGACTTCCAAATTTGAGAACTAAGTCTTCTACATTTTTTTCTTGGAAACTACATTTCCATTTTTTGTTAAGTCTTGGGTTCAATTTCATGTTCAAAAGAAGCTTAAAGTAGATCTTCTTCAAAGGGAGCCATAAGAACGGATATTTGTCAATCCACAACTAGTCCTTGAAGAAGTTGCAATGTAAAGAAGTGTAGATTTTCATAAGGAGCTCTATAGGAACTGAAAATTTCATAAAAACCATGAATCCTTTAAACCTGTTGTTTAAATTAAAAACATTCTTGATATCTTTCCAATTGGCCCAATCTAGGCAATCAAAGTCCCAAATGTCATTAAACTATTCTACTCATTTTTTGAAAAAATAAAGAGCTATTTTAGGAAAGGAGACATCAAGCGGTTTTCCATGATATCTCTTTACAATTGACATTTGGTTTCCACACATAAGCCAATAGAGGATTCAAAATCTAGCTAGCGTGTAACCCTAAATCTATTTTCTACACTTACTAATATACAATGTTATGTATCTATCTTAACATAGACACATGACTTTAAACATAGCATACTTGTATGTCATTAAGGAGCAACTAGAGACTCATGGAGGAAATATTTGATGTGCACAACCAAAAAATATAGACCCTTCGGGTTGATGATGCCCAACACTTTCTTGAGAAATTCAACTCCTTGTGAAGCTTTACGACATCTAGCTAGAATATGGGGAGGATCCATAGGAGAAAACAACTAGGAACCATTTCACTATTTTTTTACATGACTCTAATTTGTGAAGGTCCAAGGGGATTGGAATCCCATTTCCATATCTTGCCACTTTTAGATCCTTAAACAAATTTCTCAAAAATGTTGCTTAACCACCTCTTTAGATTTTTCGACATCTAATAGTGAGGCTATGATCATATAAGTGATATTCGTGTTCACCCACTACTTGTGATCAACACACAGACACCAAATAATAGGAGGTTTTTATGCATCTTGAAGATGCATTATAGATGTCTCTATGAGACAAAACCCAAGAAATCCATTTGTTGTTGCTTAGAGACCAATCAAATAGGTGTTCCAATATCTTCAAAAGAATGAACCAACATAGAAAGATACAATGCATTAACATTGTGGAGTGTCATATTAATAAACACCATACCAAAGAAACACACACACACATTAATGTTTCATTATGATATTCTAAGTGTCCTCTAAACCACGCTGCCACAAAAAAGTAATGATTTCACCTTCTATCAACTATCCTTTGTTGAGCCCAAATTAATCATGTTTAAGTACCTCAATCTCTAGGTCATCAGCCTTGTTAATAGCCAATTTGGCTAAGTGATCAACATCTCCATTCACTTCTTTGTGTACATGATTGGAAATTTAGTCATCTAGTTTTACTAGGTCACATAGTATAGCAGAGAAAATAATTTAGTTTCCATCCATGAAGTCATTTGGATCTAGCAAAATTAATTGACAATGATGAATCACCCTCCATCTTGACTTTAGTCAATTTAAGGTATGCACACAATTACAGGGCTAGGAGCAATCCATGTAGCTCCACTTCATTGTTGGTTCCATCCTTGAGGTATTTTGATTCTTTGCATTTAAATCGTGTTAACTAACCAAATTTTTATGGTATGATTAATAGAATATGCCAAAGTTATAAATCACAAGCTTCAAATCAAAACATAACTTAGTCGTAAATCATCTTAGATGTCACTACTGGATTTAATGGTTACTATAGAATATTATACTTATTGTATTTCATCAAGAATATATTTATAGGTTAAGATAAAATTAACATAAGAGGATTAGAAATGTGATTTTCCATGGTTGCATTATACATTAAACAATTGATTTAAAATATATTTTATTATTCTCCACCAAAAGAATATTGAATGTTGTTTATTAAAAAAAAGGATAAGTGCCCATATGTAGGGGAGAAAACTTGGATTTGAGAAATATATGTTAGTGAGTTTTTTTGTACTTAAATATCAACTAAATATTTTTTATGACATGTGATTAATTAAAAAAGTTATACAAATATATAGATAAACAAATATGATAATTTGTATAAAGAAATGTGTAAACTAAGAGAAATCATAATACATGTTTATTAATGTAAGGGATAAAATAGATACCACATTATGCACATCTTAAATAATGAACATAACACTTAATTTGAGTTATTTGTCCTTGAACTAACTCCTACCAAAGATCCACCAACCATTCCATTCTACCACAACACATTTTATAATATTTTGACTATCTTGGGATAAACAATGTAGTGCATGTGGTTCTTGGAGTAGGATGCGTGGCATAACATATTCCATAAAAATGGGTGAATGTGATTGCTAGGATTTCTTTAGCCTCTTCTATTGGATTTAGGAAGGTTGTGGTTGACAAAGACTCTATTACTATTATTAATGGTCTTTGCAAAGGTGATTGGCCTAATTATAAATTTTGACATTTTGTATGTCATCCGATAAAATTGATTTCTTACAATCTTATATAGAGGTGAATTTGGTCACATTTTAAAGACAACTTAGGTATGGATTAGGAGTCGTTAGTGGTGTAATATCATATACAAATTGACTTTCTTGTAAGTCATTTATTTTACCTTATCCATATGGTGGCTTCTAATCACTCTTAATGTCTCCATACCTTTTTTAGCCACTTGTGTGGTGTGTTAGGAGAAGGGATGTCATTCAACTTGTAACCCTAATTATTGATTAAGTGTATTAAATTATGTAGATAAATAATGTCAAGATATTATTGATCTATTATTTATTATTTGGAATATTGTGTAATAAGGTATTAAATATAGAGGTTACATGGAAAAGGCAAAAATTGAAACATATATTGAATGCCCTAATAGAGTGCCTAGGATTGGGATCTTGGTCAATTTAACTATTATAACAAATTATATGACATTTATGATGTATAAAAAGGGTGTAAGAGGTGTAATAGGAGTTACAGGGTATTTTGAGATGCTTGAAAATAATCATATGAACATTATATTTTTCCATGGCTCATACTTTCGACTCATGGTTTTGGATACACCTTGATGATTTCTTGTTTCTATCATTTCTATAAATTGGAGACATGGGATACTAGATTTTGAGCTTCCTTCACAAGTACTCTTATGTTGTTCAATTATTATCAAAGGCATAAGTGATCAAGTATTGGTGTATAGTTTTTTGATATTAATAGAATATTAGGTCTATTTAGTGGTAGAAATTTTTCTACAAGGATTCTCCACATAAATCTAGTTTTATGGTTTGAGTTCATTATGTTTGTGTAATGATAAAAAATGTATACCCTTATAATTTTGCATTTTGTTTTGGAATAACTTTGATTTCCATCTTCCATAGTGTGTTTTTAGGTCCATTTAGCCTTTTCCTTAGCATTTTATACTCATTGTTCCAAGACATTGACTCATGTGGTCCTTTTTCCCAAAATTGATGTTACAAATATCTTAGTCTTATATTTTTTGTGTTTGGTCCTTTCTAAAGCTAGAGTTGTTTGAGAAATAGTACACCACACTAGTGTCCCACTATAGTTAATGATTTAGTGATTATTTTGGAGTGTTTCTTCACTTTCTACCCATCCAAGTTGTAGACACTCAAAAATTGTCCTCACAATCGTCTTATTTTTCATCTATTAATTAAATGTATATTATTATCTATTTAATTAATTCATTTAATACTTTCTTCTATTCATTCATCAATTTTCTTAAATCATTAACATATTATAAGCATTGTCCATTTGCATAATCATTTATTTATCATTTATCCATTTCATACACACTTTATTCATGCATAATAATATCCATACATTAATTTACATTAATATTATATCCATTGCATATTTTAAATCATTTGAATTTTCATGTATAAATCCATTAAATCATTCATAAATTCACTTTTAATCCAAATTCCTAAGCCTCCACCCTATCATAAATCCTCTTATTTATTTCTTTCATTTCAATCAATTGCACTTGATTAAAGAATATGGGATAATTGTTAATTTCTCCATTGCACTCTTTAATCCCACATTTCTCCCACAACTTGAATCCACCATGTGAGTACATCTGTATAAACTCTCTCTTCTCACCAAAAATCACATTGAATTTTGATTGTATAATCCTATCTTCCATTCATCATAGCCTCTTGTTGCACTTGTGCTTGTGAAAATCTAAGACCATCAAATGCATAAATAAAGATCTTGGTGAATAGGAGAACAATGAAGCTAGTTTTATTTTGAATGCATGTGTTTTGGTTTTTCATAGTTTAGTTTACATTTTTGTAAGTGCTTTCATTTAAGAAAGGCTTCATTGATGTTATGTTGAAATTTTGATTTGGGTTTATAGATTAAATCAACTTTTTCAATTTTTAGCATACACACAAGTCACAGGTAGCCACTTTGGACAAATATAAATAGCTATATATCTCCTTGATCTCTCTTAGTTCATCTCACTTTTAAATTCATATCTCATACAATCTCTCATTCTATCAATATTTTATACCCTCTTAGAATTATACATCATTTTAACTAGCATTTTGAGTATCTACCAATGTTCTTGAGCATTTGAGAAGTGTATGTGAAGACTTCAAAATTCCATTGTAATCTTGGGAAGTGTGGAAGCATCTTTCAACAACACTCTTTCCTCCATTGGTGACCCCAATATTGAGAGGCAATTTTGTTTTAATTATTTTCTCTAGCTTCTATTTATCTTTATTTTTATAATTGTGAAATCTCGTTGTTGCTAGTTTTGACACCTAATATCTCATTTACTTGATTCAACACTTAGATCTTTTGACATTCTTGTTTACCTTGGATGCATTTTCCAATACTCTTTTGATTCCTAAATACATTTAGGATAGAAGCATACATAATATTTTAAAATTTCTTCATTTGGCTACCCATTGATGTTGAAAATCCAAAATAGGTGCTTAACTATTCATGGAAATCTCCTTTACAACCAAAAACCTTCTTCCATTTCAAATTATGGGTCTTTGTTCAAATCACTTCTCAATAAAATGGGGTTTTCTATATCTTTTTCCTCTTTTATATATTTTTATAATTTGTTTTTCTTAGTTTATTTCATACCTATAAGCTATTGGCATTTCTTGTTTGAATTGTGTGTATATATAAAAATAAATTGAAAGTTACAATGATTTTTTTAGAGGTCTAATTTATGAAATGCATATGGAAAATAGTGCACTACAGCAATGCCCATGCGTTGCATAGGTGTCTAGGCTAGTGAGTTTTAGCCTTATGAAATAGGTCCTTCTTTGTTCACTATTTTTATTTTAATATTTATTTTTTGTAATTTTAATTTAGTTAGCAATAAACAATAAGTATTTTATTATAACTCTTTACTTTAGCTAGTTAATTTCATTTTTATAGTTTAAAGCATATTTTCATAGGTTAGCCAAAGTATTTTCTCTTGAAATAGTAGCAAACTAGTTCAAACACTTCATTTTAAAACTTGGATTAACCTAGAAAGTAATATTGAATAAATCGTATAATTTAGAGAGTTTGCATACTTTCTAAATTAGGTTGCATTATTATTAAAAAAAATGGTCACAAGGTAGAGCAGTGCGAAGACAAAATGTAGAACAAGATGAAAAGGTCTAAAATACAAAACAAATAAGATGTGCAAAAAAAGGAACCCATAACTGAAAAGGAAGATGAAGATTTTGTTGGCCAAGAGGAAGCACATGAAATGATGAATGAAGAACCAAACATTATCGAAGAAGAAAATAAGGAGCCTCAAATAGAGAGGCACACATCAGAATGGGCCATCATTTCCTATAAACATGATGGACTCAATAATCAATCACAAAATTGGGAAGGATTGTATTTTGAGGAAGAGGAAATAATGGATGAAATTGATCTAGGGGATCCAAGATGAATCATTCAAATGACTACAAAGATTCTAAATGAAGGAAGCAAAAACAAAGGGCATAAGAAAGGAAGAAAATCCAATAAAGAAAAAGGGAAGAAGATTTGTGTGAGGAAAAGAAATCTATAAAAACACACCTTATGAGATTCAAGGGAGGAATCCCCTCCCTTGGAAAATAATGAATATTCTCATATGGAATGTTAGGGGTGTTAATGCCCCTAACAAGTAGTGCATGATCAAGAGAAAAATAAATAATCAATTGAGCGATTGTGTGATGTTACAGGAGACACAATTGAATTCCAAAGAAGTAGAGGTATTTCTAAATCATTGTAAAGGATAGAATGGTCACTTTACATAAGGTATAGGGGCCTCCAGGGGTCTTGGTATTATGTGGAGAATTGGAAAAGTGGGTATGATCAATATAATTGGCAACTCACAAAGGTACGCAATTTCTACTCAAATTGTGAATTTTATATTTTTAATATTTATAGGCTGAAAAAACTAGGAGATAATAAAAATTTATGGAGTAATATTAAAATTGAGTTAAAAAAACTAGATGTGAGGGAGTGTGTCATTGGTGGTGATTGCAATGCAATTTTGGACCTATCCAAAAAACTAGGGGGGATGAGAGAGTTTCCCAATCCCAAGAAGATTTCAAAAAAATTGTATACTGAACATGACTATTGGATGTAGTTCCAAATAATGGCATCTATACTTGGAACAACAGGCGAAGTGGATTCACCAACACTGTTGAGTGGTTAGATCATTTTCTAATATATCCAAATTGGGTTCAATCAACCATCATTTCCTCTGCAAAGATATGCCTTGTATCATTATCCAACCACTTCCCCATTCTCTAGGAGATAACACATGAAATGATAAATCCATGATGCCAATTTAGATTTAAGAAAATGTGGTTGAGGCATGAGGATATTTGTGGCTTGCTCAAAAATTGGTGTCAAAGTTGAATGATTTGGTCAAATAAAAAATATTTATATTCAATAAGAATTAATAGCACATTTAAAAGAAGATTAAAAAAATGCAATAAAACTATCTTCAAAAACATCTTTACAGAGAAAGAGAGAATAGAAGAGGCCAATTTAGATTTCAGAAAAAGTGGTTGAGGCATAAGGATATTTGTGGCCTGCTCAAAAATTGGTGTCAAAGTCAAATAATTTGGTCGAATAAAAAATGTTTATATTCACTAAGGATTTATAGCACAAATTAAAAGAAGATTAAAACAATGGAATAAAACTATCTTCAAAAACATCTTTACAAAGAAATAGAGAATAGAAGAGGAACTAGATGAATTGAATCAAAAAATAGTTATTAATGGTATGTTACAAGAAGACTGTGTGAGAAAAATAATTAATGGTTGAATACAATGATATTATTTCCAAAGAGGAATGTTATTGGTGCTCAAAATATAGAGAATTTGGTTGGCTAAAGGTGATACAAACACAAAGTTCTTCCACAATTCAACAAAATGAGAAGATCATATAACAAAATTTCAAAGATAAACTCTTTTTTTTGGATTCATGTTGCCCATTCCCTTGGGGATGATATGGGGATGAGTGAAATAAGTTGATCCCATAATCAATACAAAGGTTAACAAAATCCAATATTCTAAAACACATTATATTATCAGTTATGTGTTTATTTGGTACTCTAATTCTTATGACAATGTGTTCCATAAAAAAGTCAATTACAACTTTGCTAGTTTCCTTTCTAGTAGGGATGACTTCAATCCATTTGGTAAATTAATTATTTTCCACCAAAACCCATCTGAATTCCCCACTATATTTCTTGTTGATCTCACCAATGAAATCAATTCCCTATTGCTAAAGGTAGTTTCCATTGTTAAGGTCTCAAATACAAAGCTTCAAATCCATTTAATTTACCAGAGAATCTCTCACAAGCATCACAACTCCATCTAGTGCATATCAAATAACAATCATGACCACCAATATTTTATTTTGATAACCTTATCAGAAGTTGCCTTGGCCACAAAAAGGCCTCTACAATCTCTATTATACATCTATTTTTAACACTTTGTATACTTAATTTTCATTCAAACATCTCAAGAGAATTGAATCCCTATTTCTTCATAAAAAATCATGATTGATAATACCATACAATATTATATGCAACTTTATTCTTTTTAAATTATTATTCATCTCTTCTAGACAATTGAGATGATATAAATAATATACTATGTATTTGTACTAGGAGAGTCTTCAAAACTACACCTTTTCTCATAAATATATGTCCCTAGCTAGTTTACTCCTAAAATTTCCTTTTTTGATTCTATCATGAGTGTAGAGTCTAAGCTAATATATTGTAAACTTAGTATAATTTACTCAATTCAGTAGGCTAACTGGCCGAACAGTCCACTTCACATTGCTAAGACTACATTAAATCATCAACCAAGGTATGTAAACTTATGATGGCACTGCACTATATGTGCCTTCACGAACTCATGTTCACCTAAATTGTCCTATGCAAACTTATTCAGACTATTCTACTTTGTTGGAATCTTACAAAATTGCAAAAACAATAAAAGTAGTTACAGAACCTAATGGCTATGGCTACCTACAACATAACATAGGTTGTAGGTGACTACTAATAACAAGTAAGTACAAAATCAATCCAAAACTATTCATAATACTAGAATAACCAAATCTAATATCCGGAGTGATAAGATTCACTAATTATACATTTGTTCATGAACAACAACTACTATAATCAACTGTAAGAACTATTCTACTTTACTCTACAATGTATTTATAAAACAATAAAAATAGAATTAAGAGGGATGCATAAATGAATAAGTAAATGAATGAAGTGAGGGGCAGTACCTCAAGTGGCCAGCTCAGGGGATTGTCTCACTTAACTTAAAACCAAATCTAACTCAGATTCTTATGCATCCATGTAACATACAACTCCATTCATTGCATATCATCGGATATTCAAACAAAATTCTTCTTGCAGATTGTATTCAATAATTGCATTTCAACATGTTTTTAGATTACTTGAAACTAGAAAATGACTAACTACTTAATAACTTGTAACAACCAACTAACTTTGCTATGAACTCATCCCCCGACTTTATGCAAAAATAAAGAGAAACTTATTCAATATTCTAACTAATTGCAACCATTAATCCAACTCCTAGATACAAGGATATGAAATTAAGATTGACTTATTCATTCTAACTAAAAAGGAAGAAGAGACCTATTCAACTAAGAACTTCAATGAAGCAGCTTGCATTTGAAACACATAAGCAAATGTTCAGAGTTCTAGAACAAGTATCCTTCTTCAGTATTTATTCCCTCTATGATGGTTCACATTCAGCTCCATAGCTTCCTGCACTTTAGGCGGCTTGAACTCCATTGATCCCCTATTTCGTTGCTTTAGTTCTTACTACAAATACTACATTCTTGTTACCACATGCTAAGATGTTGAGAGGTTAATCCAAACAACATACATATACAACTAACCTTCATAATTAAATCACAAAATTTTATTCATATGCATACATTCTCATATTTAAATCATGCAATACTACGAATATTATTACCATATTTCATATTCTCAAACTAGGTTCAAAGTTGCAAGGTATGTTATGAAAGGATAACATATTACGAATTTTTTTGTCTAAAAGGTACTTAGAAAAGATATGTAAAGTGTTTGAAAGCATATAAAAAGCAACATAAAAGGTACTAATGACCAAGCCTATCATTCCCCCCAACTTATCTTTTTGCTTGTCCTCAAGCAAAATACTTAACTAAAACCACCTAGGGGAGAGGATTGTAATACAAAGTAATCCGCCTAAGATCCATAATTGTATTGACTCCTTATCCTTATTTGAGATAAAATCCATTATAACATGCAAGTCTATCTAGCTTAATTGATTATGTATTCACACATTGATCGTTCTTATCTCATGTCCAATGTGGTACTGGATGAATTAGGATGGGAGGATGATAACTAAGTGGAAGAAATTCCACTCCCCTTATTCTTGAAACCTTGATATACTTGTGCAATCTCTCAAACATAATCATAAAATTATGGAAAGAGTGAGGCTCTTTCTTCTATAATTCTAGATTCAAGCTTTTCCACCTATTTTTCACATGTTTTAGGTAGTTCTGGAGGATGGTCACTGCTAATTGATAAATATTTTTAAAATCTCAAAGTTTCAAGTCCACAATTATCTTTCTTGGACCCCGGTGAGAAAGGAGTGTCAACCATTGAGTGATGACTCTATTGGGACCTGTTGCTTCCTTCTTGAGCTGCAGTGCCACTATTTCCTTGCTCTTCATATTTTTCCATTAGTTCTCCTCGAAGCTGCTCATTCCTAAAATAGGATGCAAAGGCCCTTAATTGAAAATCCCCAGCATAGATTAAGAGATTCCATTCAATGTCCTCTGTCATCACATATTTGTGTAGATAATACTCACACAACTATTCTTGCTCCTATAAATTGATTGCATTAAAGAAACTGAGAAAACTATGTCTCTTGTTCAGAGCAAAGGACTTGTCATTAATAAACTTATTAAACTAAAAACTAAGAAAAAATTATTTTAAAAACAATGCATACACTCTAGGTGGAGGTCTACACTCAATAATTTGAATAGCTCTTTCTATCACTTATGTCAATTTCCCTTCTCCTTTTCCCAGTTTTCTTTCTCCTATTTGAATTGGTTGGTGATTTTCAACAATTCAAAACCTAAAGACAAAGTAGTATGATATGTTGGTGTTCTTGCAATAGGAGGTTGTGGATTTAATGCTACATTTTCCTCAACTCTTATTTTTCCCTCGGTCATCTGTGCTAGTAAGTCCAATTTAGTTCCATGACCGTAAATCTATATATTCTCTTCCAAATCCTGAATTCTTATCTCCTTCTCTTTGTCTCTCTACTCATATTCTTTCACTTGTGCTTCCAACTATTCTATTCAGTCAAGAGCTTCTTGAAGCTCTTTCCTTATATTCCCATCTTCCAAAAATTCTTCCTCTTTCTCAAAATTTAGATCATCACCATCATCCCCTATAATATCGAAGATATCCCTAATGGGGCTACTAGGGACTGTTCTCCTTGTTTTCTTTGCAATAAAGCTATCCTCTGAATCAAAATATGAGGAATAAGAAATATTTCTTCTTTTCCTAATAGGAACATTAGCATTTTTAGGAAGATCTGCATAAACATTTTCAAGGACATCTCTTTCCCTATATGTGTTTGTGTCTATCATCATTGAATCATGGTGTTGATGTCCTTCACCCTTTTCTTCATGTTTGTGCTCTTCCATGCTTCTCTTCTCAACATTCTCTCTTCTCAACCTACCTGAGCATCTGGGAGTAACAATTTCTTGTGTAACTTTACTCCTTTTCATCCTTTCACTCCCCTTTTTCTTCTTTGTATCCCCTTCCTTTACAAAATGTTTCTACTTCTCAACACCTTTCTTTTTCCTTTTCCCTTTAGAAGATGTTGATGTAGTACCTCCCCTAGCTCTAGGGTTTTTAGAGGATGAGGGATCTTTTGTTACCACCGGCCTACACCTATGCTCTAATATATCATATTTTTTAGACCTACTATGGTTGTAGGTAGGTGACGCCAATGGTGTAACAGGAGAATTTTATCTCTCAGGCTCATTCTACTCAAGTTCAATTTTTGGTTCAGACCCGAGTTGGGGTTCATCCTCTGCTTCAAGTGCCTCAAGCAACTCAGTAATATCCTTGCAATTTTTGAAATCATCCCAATTAACCTATGGGTGTTGAATTCTCAGACTCCTTTTAACCAATAGGCTTATTACGCAATGATGGGACAATGTGGTGTCCGTTTGTTTCCTTTGGAATTCAGTTTCCATTCTCTTCAACATATTATACAGGAAATTGGGTACATTCACCAACTTGTCATGTCATAAATAATTTAACAGATTTAAATGCATAGTGTATAAAAGGTTTTGATGACCATCACAAGTAAGATTTAATGATATAACTAGCACATTTTCCCAAAATAATGGAAGGGAAAGACACTTTGTACCTTGTGATGTGGTCCAAAATTTCTCCTCGCTCACAAAACTCCTCCCTTACCACTACAACATCTACATAAGATGGGTATTCAAACCCTGTCCGAGGTAATCCTATGACTTGAGAAATTGCCATTTCAGAGACATTCACTACCAACCCTCTCACTGTTGCCTCATCATATTGTAATGTTGCTACAAAATATCTTTCCATTTCATCATCATACTCCGTCAGCTTCAAGAAATATTCCAACCATCCCACTCTAGTAAAGAGGGGTAGAACCACTGTATCTTCTAATATTTCTTTGTGCAGATGGTTCCCTATGTATTGTTCCTAATTTTTTGCTTCCCGCACAAATTAATAAAGTTTTATTGAGAAATTATTTGGTGGAGTATAATTTGTTTTTGATGTACATACATTCTTTAAACATTTGCTTTTTGAACAAAGGGGTTTCAGATTGATTTATCAGAATCATCCAAACAGTTTGAGTGGAACTATTGAACAATCTGAACAAAGCAACAAACATACTTCATTTAGAAAACAAATATTCAAAGAATATTATGTGAAGCTAAACTATTCAATGCAATTTATGTTATTTTTGTTTATCAGAAAGGAATTGCAATTCTGGAATAAGATATGTAAAAGTTATTACATTCATCTTGATTACAAAATATATTGTTTAAACAATTTCATTTAAGTTATTTCATATTGTGTAACTGTAAAACAAGTTCAAATGAGAATACACAAGCCATTACATGATATGAAATAACTAATTTATTAAAAGTAGTGTTTCTGTAATCCCACGCAAGTCGTGGGAGTGACTAGGTTGATTTAATTCAACAAATGAGTGTAAACTATACATCTGAAGATCAACTAAAAGTAGAAAAAACACATAAGAGGAAGGTCATGTCCATCATTTCCTTAAGGGTTAATGTAGGGTTGACTCTTTAGTCTTCAGCTTGATCTTCAGTGTCTTCAAATTCCTCTTGCTCCCAAGTTCCAAATACACTTGCAGTTGATTAAAAGATTTTATTAGAGCTCGGGGCATGAAATCCATTTATATGCTTCATCAATAGATATATAATTTGCAGTCATTATCAAATTAAACCAACTCAGTCATTATCAGAGAAAGATAAATGCAAAAAGTGTCAAATAATCAGAAATCAACAATGTTCACTATTTTTTTTAACTTGTTTGCTTCATGTATAGATATAGGTCAAGTCTTTGTTACTATTTTATTTGTTTACAACATGTGGGTTAAAATGTGGCTCCCACAAGGGTTGAGCCCGACATGCTAAGTTATCAAATAATGGGCTCATTTGAGCTTATTTAAGAGGGAAATGCAATGTTAAATGTCATCATATCAACATAATCATGGAATGATAGTGAATAGGCATACATATTAAGTTCACAAAGTATTTCTTCAAGGAGCAGCTATAGAGGCTAAATGAAATAGTAGTGTTCGATGACAAAATGTTTAAATGAAATTATGACAGTCTCTACAAGCATCAAGTAATGAGAAGTAACTATCAAAGACTATGCACAAAATGGTTGTTCCAACCCATACATGGTTTAAGGTGGCATTCATTCAAATCAACAAGCAAAGATTCATTGATAAAAGAGTCATTTTTGTTGTTTACACAGTAATCCATAAGCATTCAAAGAGGGTGATATGAAAAAATTATGATAATATCATATTTTTGCTGAAGGAGTTTTCATGTTTACTTTGTTTACATAATTTTTTGTAAGGGACAACATTACATCATTTACAAATCCTTTGTAACATGAATTTAAATGCACGGTGATGAAAGACAACCATGATTACTTTTAGTTACAATGTTGAATATCAAATGCAAGAAACAGTCATTACAATCTTCATAGAGTATAAACTTTCTTTAAAGCGTAAAAGATGTTTAATCTAAGAGTAAATTTTTGTCATAGCTAAGCAAATCTTCAAACAAAGTCTTCTCAAAGTCAATGCTATACTTTTATAGTGCACAAAATTTTAGAATGACAAGCTACAACAGATGCCAAAATGGAAGTTTTATTATGAGCCAAATGCAAGTGTAGGTTCATGGTCAAATTTAATGTTGAAAGAGAATAAATCTTGAACACCTTTCAGTCAAAAAATGGAGAAAATGAATGCCTATAGAAAGGCCGAGCCATGGCCATATTTTACAAAGGAGAAATAGTGAAATAGAGCTGGTTTTAAGCCCACAATGGAGGTTTTCAAGGATCGGCCTGGTTATTTTCTTTTGTTTCTGATTTCATTTTGCAAGATACTAAAGAACCAAAAGGAGAAAAGTGGAGGATTCAAACCTAGAATAAAGAAAAAATGAATGAAACAAATTTTGTAGCACACATGGCCATGACTTGAGGACAGCTTGGTTTCTATAATTCATACAAACCCACTGGGAGGTTTTGTGTTTCAGGCCCAAAAAACTCATCTTTAGGGTCGAACATTCATGAAAATGGTGTCTTTGTGCCTACAATAAGAAGTATAGCCACGACCATTGGAGGATTCAAACCTAGAAAAAAAGAAATACATCATACATGGTGGCCATTAAAATAGGTTTTGTCTTCTTTTTGAGAAAAAATAAAATATATACAAAGTATAAGGAGAATGCTTACCTAGCTAGTTTTTCTTGTTTTCAGCTTCTCAGCCTGAGAATGATTTTTTAAGAGCTCGAACCAAACTTATTCATGGAAGCATTGAATACAATGAGCATTAACAGAGAAATTTTTATCAGAAACATATGAGGTTGCGGCCAAAAAGCTCACAAAAGCTTTTAAAATGGGAAAGGTCTTCCAAAAATTTGAACAAGACATGGCTTACCTTCTCCATTTTCTTCAAAATATTCTAGACAACCTTCAAAATGGTGAAAAATGCAGATATTTTCAAGCTCAAATACTCAGCCTAGGGTTTCCATGGTAGCGCCCTCTCAAGATAATAAAGAAGAAAAGAAATAAAAATTTAATAAGTGCTTCACACTCGATTTAGGGTTTGAAACCCTAAGATGGGTCGATGTGAGAGAGGTTTTTTGCCTTAGTTTCATTTTTATTTTCCTCTAACTAAATGCTTCATGCTTTATCTCAAATACTATATCATGAGGGGAAAATGCCCAAATCACTTATTAAATTGAAATTTGATTTCAATTTTTGGATGAAAACATTGTATTAAAGTGGTATTGCATAAATCACTTAAAATACATGTTATATAAGTGCAAAGGCAGGGAGGCGTTGTTTTCATTTTTGGCATGAAAATAGACATGTGTTGATAAGACATAGTCAAAGAGGGAGTTATATGAGCTTTAATGCCTTTTGCATAAGTCTTGGAGATGTTTGAGAAAATTTAGCCAACATGTGAAACAAAATTAGGAGTTTTGAGCACTTAATTGAGAGTTCACCTTCAATTGAGAATCCAGATTGATGGAGTTCCAATCAAAGAGAAATTTTAGGCACCTAACTCCTTGATTCATTCAGTTACAACCCTATTTTGGAGGGGTTTTCAGTTACATACGACCTCTTGGAGTTGTTTTCAAATCGAGACTTCTTTATGCATTTTGGAGGGAGTTTTCTTTTAGTCACATGCCTAATTTGAGGGAGAGGTAGGAGATTGACAATTTGTATAAGTATTTTTTCCCTCTCAATCTCTCCTCAGTTCTTGCTAGTTCATCACATGCTACTTGTAATTTTCAAAGTTTTGGAGCAAAGGTGAAGAGTTTGTAACTCATTTTCAGTGATCAATACAACATTGCAACACCTTTTTGAGAGTAATATGAAGCAATTTTCCTTCTCATTGTTATGAAATTGTGTACTTAGTGATTGGTGCAATTTTATGTGATTTATTTTTCCTTATAATTGCATCTCATGGTGGTACCTTTATGCAGAGTTACACATATATTTGCAGGTTATGAGTTGTGTCAAAAAATATAATCAGTCTTGAGTTGTGAGAAAAACATCTTTTCTCCTACTAGGATAGTGAGTATTTAGCCTTCTTATAAATTATTGATGCAAAGTTTATGAGTTTTGAGTTGTGCAAAAAGTAAGCCTTTTTGTTACTAGTTTTTCTGTTTGTTGCCTTCTGAGTAGAGTTCATAGATTTATTTGGTGCATCACCTTTAGGATTAGATTTCATTTATATGTTTTTACTCCTTACTCTTTTCTCTGCAAAGTCATTAGTGAGACCAATTTAGGTGAGTTATCAAGGGGAGACAACCCTTTCTCTAGAGGTTAATTCTCACTACAGGTTACCCACAACCTAGGAATTTTCCCATGTGTCACAAACTTGCTGAGTTAATAGCTGAGCAAAGGGTGCAAGTTTTAGTGACAACACGTATAACATCACCTCCCATTGTCTTGATACTCTGCAAGCTTGAAGAATTCAAAATCTGCTCAAAATTCAACTCCACCACCTTTAAAACCCTCCAATTTTACTATTTCTTCTAATACCTTCTCTTATACCCAATACTATAACTTCACAATCCCCTTTTTTCTAGCTCAATTAAGCTCAGTTAAGCTCAAATCTATGTATCTTAGCTTATTTTTAGGGCAGAAATCACATTATCGAAAATAACAAAGAGAGGTTTTATTTTTAGGAGGATGACATAAAATGCTATCTGGCAAACTTAGGTTGCGAAAATAAAAAATTGTGACTAGTATACCCCTCCCCCCAACTTTAATTGAAGTGACCTCACTTCATGCATGACTTGACAGGGGTGATAGGATAATAATTGTAAATAATGGTGAATTATTTTTCGCATGCATAACCGAAACCAAGAATAATAATGAATACAAAAATAAGTCTAGTTTAATTATGATAAGTTACTTGTCATACGTGTGTGATGGTAATTATCGCTTGAAGCAATTTAAAACTAGAGAAACATGTACTCTGATGTGCAATTCATTTGATTGGCATTAAATGCATGATAGTGGATGGAAATTTGGCGGTGGTGATTTGAGATGTACTTGCTACGATGCTTTATTTAGATACAAATGAAGTATGTGATATTGGTGGAATGCACAAGAATAAAAACTCAACTTTTCCAAGGTATTGTAGTTGAATTTTAACATGTGTTGTTGCAGGTACTCCAAGAACAAGTCCCTTTTGTATTTGAAAAATTTACTTTTTAGGTCCCATTAGAAACAGGTCCTGATAAATACTGAATAAACTAAAGAACAAGTCCCTCTAGAGAAAAATTTGTACATCGTGGATAATGTGTTGTGTGTGTATGTGGTTTTAAGGAGTGAGAAATTATGCTTGGGTGATTTTAGGGGTTGAGTTGTGTAACTCAACCTCTAGATCACTAGATGTGCTTGGTATTTCTCGTATTACTGATGTAGAACTCTATGAATTAATTTCTATTTCATGTTCACTGTGAGCACCATATTGTTGGATCAGTAAAAACATGAATTCATCATGTTGTATTGGTTTCTTGTATAACTTCAATCTATGGCCATTAACAAGAAGTGAGAACCAGACTGCATCAATAGTATGTAATGGTATTGCTCCATTAGGGTAAACCTTGCTAATCTCATAGGGGCCCAACCATCTAGACTGGAATTTACCCTTGAAATCCTTATACCTTGAATCATATAATAGTTCACAATCTCCCATAGTGAACTCTTTTGTTTTAATGTATTGAATGCCATTTCATTCATCATTATTGTGTTACCTCTGTATGATGGACTGATTCCATTCATATCTCATCCAACCCATTCAAATAATGTAGCCTTTCCTTTTGTGCTTCTGTTAAATCCATTCCCAAATCTACCATTGTCCTCAATGTTTTATATTCAAACTCACTAGAAAGGACTATTGCCTTTCCATAAACTAGCTCATAGGGTGTAAACCCAGTGCTTGTTTTCCATGTAGTCCTATATGCCTAGATTGCTTCAAGTAACCTTGAAACCCAATCTTTCCTATGCAAATGCACTATCTTGGTGAGAATAATTTCAATCTCCCTATTTGTGACCTCCACTTGACCGTTAGCCTGTGGATGATAGGGTGTTGATTTCTTATGTCTAATTTGGTATTCCTCAACCAACTTGGTGATTATATCAGAAGTAAATTGAGGCCCGTGGTCAGTGACTATTTCTCTAGGTACTCCATACCTAGTAAAACTATCTTCATATAAAAATAGCCACATTACCATCTCTTGCAATCTGTAGGGCCTTAACTTCCACCCATTTTATCAAGTAATCAGTGTAAACAAGGATATATTTCTTATTATTAGAGGTAGGAGAGATTGGACCAATGAAGTCTAAACCCCATTTTTCAAAAGGTGCCAATTTCAACTGAGGTTGTAAGGGAATCTCATCACTCTTTGTTGGCCTTCCCATCCTTTGACAACTATGACAACTCTTGGAATATTTAACATCTTTATGTAAAGTAGGCCAATAATAGCTAGTTGTGAGGATCTTGAAAGTTGTTCTCCTTGCTACAAAATGATCTCCACATGGCTCATCATGGCATACTTTCATGATATCAAAAATCTCATCTTCTCTGATGCATCTTCTCATAATGTTATTAGGCCCTGTATAAAACAAAAAACCAGATATCCAGGAATAAGGAAAACATTTATGAACCAACTGTCTCTTCTCTCTTGGTGATAAATGTGGTGGAATCTACCCTATGACCAAATAGTTAGTAATATCTGCATACCAAGGTAATTACACTTGCAAAGCAAACAAGTGTTCATCAGGAAATGAATCATCAACCACTTCTTCAATTGATTGTGTTGGTAGTCTTGATAGGAAATCTGCCACCATATTTTGGTTTCCAGGTTTATCCATAATAGTAATTTCAAATTCATGTAAGATAAGTAGCCATCTTACCAATATACCCCCAACGACTGGTTTGTTCATCAAATACTTGATTGTTGTGTGATCTGTACTGACAAAGACTGGATAGCCAGTAATATAGAGCTTGAATTTATTAATAGCATAAACAACAACAAGCATCTCTTTTTCTATTACAGTGTAGTTTAATTTTCCCCTTGAATATTCTTGTTGATATAATAAATTACATACTCCTTTTTGCCATCCTTTTGACCCAAGACTGCACCAATGGTGAAATCTGAAGCATCTACATGAATTTAAAATGGGAGAGTCCAATTTGACCCTCTCAACACTGGTGCTTGAGTCAAATCTTTCTTTAGTTCTTCAAAGGAGTGTTGAAAATTAGAGGTTCATTCAAACTCAATGTCCTTACTCAAAAAAATAAAAAAAGGTGCAACAATCTTACTAAAATCTTTGATAAACCGCCTGTAGTAGCCTGCATGACCAAGGATTCCTGCACTAGATATAAAGTGTCCCAATACTATTCCATGTGTCATCATCATGAAACACTTCTCATTGTTGAGTGATAGATTGTGTTCCTTACACCTTTTTAACACTTTTTCTAGTTTACCGAGAGCTTCCTCATAACTTTCACCATAAGTGAAGAAGTTGTCCATGTATGTCTCCATGCAGTCATGTGCAAAATTATAAAATATGTTGAGTACTGCTCTTTGAAAGGTAGCTAGAACATTGCACAAGCCAAAAGGTAGGACAAAATATGCATAGGTTCCCTAGGGGCAAGTGAATGTGGTCTTATCTTGATCTGGTTATAACCACTGAAACCATCAAGAAATGAAAAATATTTCTTCCCTGCCAAAGAATCAAGAACTTGATCGATAAATGGCAGTGGAAAATGATCCTTCCTCGTGGCAGCATTTAGTTCCCTGTAATCAATACAAAATCTCCATTTCCCACCTTTCTTGGGAACTATTACCAATGGCGAAACCCATTCACTGTCTAATATAGGGTATATAAAACTTGGATCTAAAAGCTTTTATAGTCCAGCTTTCACTATCTCTCTTAGAGTTGGATTCATGTGTCTTTGTGGTTATCTTATAGGTTTGTATCCATCATTAATGAAAGTCCTATGCGTGCATAGATTGGGATTTATGCCCTTCATATCATGGCAATTTCATGCATATGCAGCTAAGTGTGCCTGCAGCACTGATTGCAGAGAATTTTGTTATTTCTTTTTCAAGGCATTGTTGATATTTAGCTTCCTTCCTAGCATAATTTCCAACTCCTTTGATGACTCTTGAATTGATGAGAGATCAAGGCTTGGTATAATTGGTAAACATTGTTGAGGAAGTAATGAATAAAATAACTGTGATATCTCTTATGTAGAATTGGTAGGTATAATACTTTATAAGGGGTCTTGTAGGCATATAAGATAGTCTTGTTGATGTGGGCTCCTACCAAAGTGATTTTGGATTATATGAGCAATAATCTTATCTTCATCTTGGTCATCTAATAAGGGGTTGTGCTCTATAGTCACCAGTGTCTAAAGAGAATAGTTATCTTCCTCCTCCTCACTCAAATTGGGACAAATGGTGTGCTCAAGTTCTACATATGGTTGGGAAGGTGGATAAAGAACCAAGTTCTTTGTAATTGTCCCATTGGATATTATCATTTTACCAGACCTGCAACCTATAAATGCATCGGTTGTTGCCAACCAAGGCCTACCTAGGATGAGTGGGTAACCCACAAGATTGACTTTGGGTTGCAATATAATGAAGTCTACAGGGTATTCCCAAGAATCCAATGCAATAACTAGGTCTTCAATAATTCCCTCAGGCTTGACCATGGACCTAGCAACTAATTGCAAAAAAATTTGTATGGCCTTGAGATTGACCAACTGAAGCAGCTACATTGTTTCTTTTGTCATGACATTTATGGCTACCCCCAAGCATATCAAAGTATTCTTAATGAGGGTCCCATTGATCTTAACATCCACAACTGGACTACTAGGATCAATATACTTAGGGACTGTAATGTTCCCCAACATGATATCTGCAATATTCCCCAAGACATGGACTGTTTATGGATCTTTCCTTTTCCTACTTAGTTTCTTAAGACATGGATCCCTTATAGTTTTAGTATAGATAGGAATGTCTTTGATAGCCTGGATAAGTTGTATTTTGATGTTCACATCTTTAAATTACCCTAAAAGGTCTATCTCAACCTATGTGTGATGTTTTTGCATAGCTAGGTGTTCAGGAAAAGGTGGCTTAGGATTTGAGGTAGTTTGGTGTACCTGATTTTGTTCAAGCTCCAAAGATGGTTTATCGGAAGTCACAACTGCAGGTTCCTCATCCTCCATTTCTGTAATTTGGGGGGATGAAGATCCAACAAGTTTCTTTCCTGATCTAAGGTGGACATCACTCACCTCTACCTTATATGTGGGGTATTGCATAGCTTCATTAGTATAAGCCTGCTAAACAGGCTTAGTGTTAGGGTTAGGTGCAGGTTGGGCAGCTAATTTTTTCTTGGGTGGCTAGGATGCAGGATTTTATGGAGGCATTAGAGCTTGTTGTTGTTGTGGAGGAGGGAGCATGGGTTGTTGATAGTTCATATTTTGTTATTTCCATTGTTGGCCTTTCTGCCACTAAGGTTGCCACTGATTTTGTTGGGTTAGCCATTGTGGATTGTAATTAGGACCTTGAAAATTTTGTTATGGCCAAGGATTTGACTGTTGGTTCTAATTTGGTTGAGGGTTTGGCCATTGAGAAATTTTCCATTGGTTTTGGTTTACTTGCGAGGGCTGAGAGTTCCAAGAAAAAAAGTTTTGGTTGCCAATAGGGAAATATGAATTAAAGCTAAGGGGGTCTTGCAACATACCTTGTCTCTACTTCCATGGCCGCCTTTGTGCTATATAAAAGAGATGACCATCATCTCCTTCAATGGGTTGAAAGTCAGGCTTCTCAACTTTATCCTGCCGGATATTGGCCACTCTTTTGCATTTGCAATTTTCCTTTCTTTGTTTGTAGCTTGGACAATATTCAGTGGGCATAGCCTCAGCTTTCTCCTACTTCTTCTTAATGTGGAGAGTATCCAACTGAGTTTCCAAATGACTGATGATATCCTCCTTCATGTTGGATAACAGATTGTTCAACTCAATCTTTGAAACTCTTGAAGATGATTTACCAATTGTAGATGTCCTATCTCCTCTTGGGCATCTAGTAAAGGTCCTGGAGTAATTCCTGCAAGCCTTACAAATATCATCAAATGATAACTGTGAAATATCTCCATGCCCAATGAGGTTCAAGGCATCCATGCAGTCTTCATTAACTCCCCTAAAAAATACTAATTAGAGAGACTCTTCTGACAAATTGTTATGTGGGTTTTTCCTTAAAGTAAATTGAAATCTCTCCACATAATCTTCTAAGGGCTCATCATCTTTCCTCCTGTCATGTCTTTTGTAGTAGTCTTGGTGTTTCTCCAAGAAAAATGTCTTCACGATATCCCAGTTAGGAACAACATCTCGACCTAATCTTATGAGCCACCTTAGGGTTGCATCCTTAAGGGTGGCAGAGAAGAGATTTAGCCTATGTGCATGAGAAGTATAGTCATAAATTTTGCATAGGACATCAAATTCAAAGAGGAAAATGTTTGGGTCCTCGGTCATTAACCCATAGAAAATTGGTAATGTCGAATGAGGAATGTTCTTCAGAACTGTAGACCTTTCCTAGTTAGTGATTGGAAGCTCAAATATGGGTCATTCAACATTATCCTCATTATTTTCATCTCCCATGGTGCAGTATGTTCCTTTTGTAGGTTTGCTAGATGTTGGTAACAAGGAAATTTCTTCTTCAATTTTACCTTCGCTCTGAGTATTGGATTCACCAATTTCTAAAATAGTTGCTTAGCATGTAGAGGGAAGAAACCTACCCAAGGGATCTCTCTACCTCCACATACATGAAATATGACTTAAATTTCAGTGGTCCTGCACAATGTTAGTATCTTGGTGTTGAAAAAGACGGTATCTAACAGTCCTAATGCTTGAAAAGAAAAAATAACTATGAAAACTGTAAGAACAAGTCTGTGAAGATATCACCATCCCCGCAATGACACCAAAAACGTAGAGTCTAAGCTAATGTACTGCAAACTTGGTAGAATTTATTCAATTCAAAGGGTTAACTAGTTGGACAGTCCACTTCACATTGCTAAGACTACATTAAATCATCAACCAAGGTGCATAAACTTATTATGGCACTGCACCATATGTTCCTTCACAAAATCATGTTCACCTAAATTATCCTATGTAAACTTATTCAGATTATTCTACCTTACTAGAATCTAACAGAACTGCAAAAACAATAAAAGTAGTTATAGAACCTAATGGCTACGAGTATATGCATCATAAGTTGTTGGTGATTGCTAATAACAAGTAAGTACATAATCAATCCAAAACTATTTAGAATACCAGAATAACCAAATCTAATCTCTGGAGTGCTAAGATTCACTAATTATACATCTGTTCATGAACAACAACTAATGTAATCAACTGTAAGAACTATTCTACTTTACTCTGCAATGCATTTATAAAACAATAAAAATAGAATTAATAGGAATGCATAAATGAATAAGTAAATGAATGAAGTGAGGGGCAATACCTCGAGTGGCCAGCTCAGGGGACTATTTCACTTAACTTAAAACCAAATCTATCTCAAATTCTTATGCATCCATGTAACATACAACTCCATTCATTGCATATCACTAGATATTCAAATAAAATACTTCTTACATATTGTATTCAATAATTGCATTTTAACATGTTTTTATATTACTTGAAACTGGAAAATGACTAACTGCTTAATAACTTGTAACAACCAACTAACTTTGCTATTAACTCATCCCCTAACTTTATATAAAAAATGGGAGAGACTTATTCAATCTGCTAACTAATTGCAACCATTAATCCCACTCCTAGATACGAGAATATGAAATTAAGATTGACTTATTCATTCTAACTAAAAAGGAAGAAGATACCTATTCAACTAAGAACTTCAATGAAGCATCTTGCATGTGAAACACATAAGCAAATGTTCAGAATTCTAGAACAAGTATCCTTCTTCAGTATTTATTCCCTCCATGATGGTTCACGTTCAACTCCACAACTTCTTGCACTTTAGGTGGCTTGAACTCCATGGATCCCCTATTTCGTTGCTTTAGTTCTTACTACAAATACTCCATTCTTGTTACCACCTTTTGAACTATAGAGAGGTCAATCCACACAACATACATATACAACTAATCTTCATAATTAAATCACAAAATTCTATTCATATGCATACATTCTCATATTTAAATAATGTAATACTACAAATATTATCACCATATTTCATATTCTCAAACTAGGTTCAAAGTTGCAAGGTATGTTATGAAAGGATAGAACTTTAGGTGGCTTGAACTCTATTGATCCCCTGTTTTGTTGCTTTAGTTCTTACTACAAATACTTCATTCTTGTTACCATGTGTTGAGCTGCAGAGAGGTTAATCCACACAACATACATATACAACTAACCTTCATAATTAAATCACAGAATTCTATTCATATGCATACATTCTCATATTTAAATCATGTAATACTATAGATATTATCACCATATTTCATATTATCAAACTAGGTTCAAATTTGCAAGGTATGTTATGAAAGGATAGCATATTATGGAAGCTTTTGTCTATAAGGTGCTTAGAAAAGATATGTAAAGTGTCTGAAAGCATATAAAAAGCAACATAAAAAGTACTAATGACCAAGCCCATCAATGAGCTTTTTCAATCCTTTCCATATGACCAAATTAGTTATTTGGATATCAATATTGAATTTATGGATTTTATTTATCCATTTTCCTGTCTTGTTAGGATATATGTCCTATGGTAATAGAAGGAATTGCAAATTCTCATGCAATGTATTTAGGAGGAGTGACCATTGATTTACCCTTATTCTACTCATATATCATATTAGTGTGATCCCTCTATAATCTCTCAAAGTCTACCTACAACTTCTTAGTTGCTACTTCATTGAACAAAGTTGTTCTGATTACCAAGGATGTTGCTTGAGGAGAAATTATATCACTTAACCTTCTCACAATTAAATTTCATATGAGCTCATTTATTTCCCTAACCACCTGAGGCTTGTTATACTCAAGATTTACTACCCATATATAGCTAAGGTATCATACTTTGTAATAATACTATACCAAAAGTATAGTTCTTTTGCTTGTTCTTTAGAAGTTAGGATATCTTCAACAATATCATGTTACTTTATCGTGTCCAAGGTTATGGAAAAGGGTATTTCCCATCCTGATAAGAGTAAACATCCACTTTCTTCAACAAATTTTCTTCCTTCTTTTTGAGTCATCTTTCTTATATATAAAATAACATCCTTAAGGATACTTTGAGCTACATTTGTATTTTCACCCACTTTAGCTTGCTTCTTCTTATCTTAAATCATATGTATGAGTACATAAATTCTCTTCCTCAAAAGGAGTTTCTTGAACTTAGTGGACCTAATAAAATCATCATCAAACAAGAACTTCGCATAGGCTAAGGCCCTCATATCTTACACTAATTTTCTCCCTTTAAATTTTTCAATGTCCTTTCTAGAGGAATATCAATAATATCATATATTTGGGGTGAGGAAATTCCTTGCTAGATTTATTAATTGTCTACTTTATTTTCTCCAACTACCTCTATAATTATATAATCAACTAGAGGTTAAACTCTTTCTTGTTGCACTACTACAATATGAGGAGAACCATTATTAATTTTCATAGCAAGTTTCTCTAGAGTATAGTGGATAGATTGATCCACATCTTATACCTATTGATGTTTTACTTTCATGATAGTATCCTTAATGATTAGCCTTGTGACACTCTTTAGAGGCACTCTTCCTAAAATATCTACATTACCTTTTTTTTTTACATTTTTGATAATATGATCTTTAATTCATTGAATTCGCCTTTATATCTGGCATCAATGAATTCCCTCTTCTTTTCTCCAAAGTGAATTTTCATCTATTTGCCCCTTTTTCTATCAACTTATTCTTTAGTCAAACAATTCCTAATCAAGTCTTGTACTTTATCAAATTGATGCTCATATATTGATTTTCCTACTCCCTTTTGATTTTATAAATATAATATTTTGGATCAATTCTTCTCTTATTTTTTTCGATCCTATACTACATTAATTTAGAACCCAAGAGTTTCCCTTAAAGTAAAATTGAAATATAAGAACCTCAAAGTAGGTTGGGTTAAAGAGCCTTTCTTATGTTTCCTCAACTAATTTATTTCCTCTTTATTTAACTACCAAATAGCCTAAGGAAAGCCACCCTATTAGGTACCCATGCAGGTAGATCATGTGGCTCAACCTCTTTTGTATAAATTCTATTGATTGTCTTATATTTATGAAAGAACCAATCACCATAATTATGGTCACAACCTGTACTAGGATAAAGATCCTTGGGCCTCAAAAACTTGGTAACACCATTAAACAATCTCTTTCGCTCTTGGCCCAATAACATTAACATCTTCTACACAAAATTTATTTCAAATAAACTATAGTTTAACACTTGGAAATGTGTATTCCATATGCAAGTCTTTCTTTTGATAGACATGGGGTTTCTCTCTAGGGCCTCATGTTTTTACTAAATGGAATAAGATCATATATTCACTCCAAAATATAATAGGATGTGGCATAACATGGAATACCATATTAAAGAGGGAATATTGTCATCAATCTTCATAGATTCCAATTCTTTATGGATCCCATCATCTATGAAAGATGCCAATTCTTACACTAGGTTCAGCTCGTAAACAAAGTGAAGCCAAGAAAAATATCAAACAAGGCTAGCAAGCTATATTGTGCTAGGTTCCATGAAATAAAAAGGTTTAACATATCGAGGGATGAATTAATAACCATACCTCAGGGGACATTACAAAAAATACCACAACCAAAGGGGGTATGTCAATAGGTCAAACATCACAAGATGAAATGGATAAGGGTAACATATGCCCCCCACTTAAAATATCAACATACTTGCTATGTTGGTATTTTAAGGAGAAAGAGGGGAAGAGGGGATCCTTGAAAAGGATGAAAATCTCCTAAAACTAGTTATCCTTGTCCCCTAAGCATAGAGACAAGGACAACCACACCAAATACTATCATGTTGCTACCAAGAAAAATATGGTTGCACCTAAGATTGTACCACCATGAATGGAAATGGGTAGAATACATAAAGCTACCAATGCCACATAGTGATGAGAAACATGATAGGATGAAGATCATTATTGATTAGAGGAATTAGGTGCATCAACACAAGGATGAGCACCACAATCCTTAATATGTTGAATTTTATTACTCAAGGCCTTGCATTCATTGGTATAATGACCATGCACTCAATGATATGCACAAAATGAGTTTTTTAATAGAATTTCTTTCTCTTTCTTGGAGGAAGAGTAATCAAGCGGGATTTGAGAAGCCTCAACAAGATAGTCTCTTGATCAATAGTAGGTCACATTTATTTCTTAGCACAAGATGGAATACACATAATAGATGATAAGGCATTAGATGAACATGAAGATAAAGGTTGGAAACCTAGAACTTGCTTGGAAGAGTATGGTATGGACTCCACTTGATTTCTATTATTTTGTTCCATGTTTCATTATATCCATGATTATAAATAATTTTGTATCCAAGATCATAACATGCTTCCAACTTAGATGAAGAGATTTTATGCTTCTTAGAAGGATTGGCTTCTTCACGAGCACATAAATCCTTTTTAATTTTTTTAAAGTTATGCATCTTCCTTTCATTAGGGACGAGAGTTGAAGATCCCCATCACTACCATGGGGTGATGTAGAACCAAGTTGAGAAAATGAAACACAAGACTCTTTAGGTTTATATTGTGATATTTTGTACTCTCCTATAAAGGAAGGTCTAAAATCTAATGAACCACAATCATTATCTAAGAGTTTTGTTGTAGGTGAAATATAATTAGGAGTATCATCAACTTGTATAGGTTCAAACTTTGAAGTTGGAATCAAATTATTAAGAGAGTTGGAAGTATCATGATCATGTTGAACTTTATAACTTTATTCATCCACTTCAATCATGTATATCTTGTTATTGTATTCATATTTCATCACATTGTGAAGAGTAGACAAGACTCTCTTCATGACATGAATCCATAGTCACCCTAGGAGAAGGTTTTATGAAAGAGTTCATGACATGATATGGAAAAGAGTAGGAAAAACCACGAGTCCAACCTCAATGGGTAATATGATCATTCCTGATGGTTGCTTATTAACATTGTCAAATCCATGAATATTAATTTCATAGGGTTGTATAAGCTTCTTGTCCACACCAATTTTATCTAGGATATCAATGCTACAAACATTAAGATATTCTCCATTGTCTATGAGAGTACGCCTAACTAGATTTTCATTAATGATCACCTTTATCATCAATTTTGGATCTCAAGTGAGGGTAATTCATGTTGGGGGAATGCGATATCCGAATTTGTCACTTGCATACAATCAGATGAGGCAGCTACATAAATGTTTTTAATAGAATATTGGACGTCAATCTTCTGCAAAGCCTCTTGGAGTATTGTATTGTATGTAGGTGATGATTGAATCGAATCCCAAAGGGACATGTTTACTTGAGTACAAAAAAGTTGCTCCACAAGATCATTCTCTTTACCACTACGCTAAGGATTGTTATATGTGTGAGAAATTATGTGATAACTTGGTTGTTGCAACACATACTTACTAGTTAGTTTCCTTGAAAAGTTCAAGATAGGGCCAGGAGGTTTAGGAGGTCCTATAATGAGAGGTGGTTTACGAGATTCACTAATTAAGGAGATCCAACTATTACTTGCACATTCATAACCTCAACTGAGTTACCTAGATGACCTTCTATTGAGGGGGGATCTAAAGTGAAATTATCATCTTCATCTATGCTATTTGTCTTACTATTTGTTGAGAGAAATGTTTCAATTATTTTATCCTCCCATGCCACAATATATTCCCAAGTAGAAGAAGAAACCAACCTAACTCCTTTTCTAGTTAGGTGCTATGCCCATACTGAATTAATGAGGAGCCCAAGAAAGAGGATAATTAATAGGCAGGGAGTTCAAGAAAGTTAAATTATCCATCCCTAAACCCCCAAAGCTACCTAACATTCTCCTGCCCATTCGAGTGAGCTATTAGGAGAGAAACAAAAAATATTTTCATGACAGTCAATGATTAGATCCTCTAAGACCATGGTACCTTCTTTACAAGTTGGTGAGGTATCAGGAGAAGAAATTATTATTGTCATGATTGCCCATGATTGCATTCTCTTACACCAAAGTTTTCTCATAACTAGCAAAGATGTTGGGAGCTTAATGAAGACTAGGCAAAGTGATATTAAGAAATGTGTCAATGATTTCATTTTCTTGCATTAAGATACATGTAACATGCCAATTGTTCAACAAAGATAAATTCTCTAAGTTTTACCTTTCAAGTGAATAAACTAGGTTCATTTCTCAATGCAATAAAACAAATTCTTTCAAAGAGAGATTTAATAAGCATTAATAACACAACAATATTTCCAAAACATTATTTTCTTTCATAACCAAATATTTACATGCTTACATAGATAGATTTCAAATGAAACATATATAGCTTCTCAAAGATTCCTTCGTTAATATCAACAATAGATGCACATTGATCCGGGAAGATTCTCTTAAACATTGGCTACCAACTGTGGAGGAGAAGAATAACTCAAGCACTTTTCTGCCATCCACAGATTCTTGTGCGGTCCCCCACACATATGGCAAGATGGCCCTTCCCTTCGATGAAGGATTTGGTTTGATAACCTCATAATCTTAGCCTATCTGAACTCAGTGTTGTGCCCTACATGACTAGAACTTGTATGCATCCTATCTTGTATGGAAATCATTGAAATAGCATGCATAAAAGGAACACGGTGAAATTGACAGTGCAACTAGTGGCACATTACCCTACTTTGGCCAAAGTTTCAAATAAAAAGTCATCCTAGATCACATACACTTCCCTAGTTCGATTTGTCTCAAGATCATTTGTACACTATGCATAGGTAATCCCTTCATGAGGTAATCTTTAACCTCAGGAACAACCTATCCCCTCTTGTAAATATATTTATATCTACTATGTAGATTCACTCTTATAAACTATTCTCAACACAAGAATTAACCACTCCCAAGAGAAGATATGTACTATCTATATTTCAAAATTCATAAACAAGTTGAATCAAACTTCACAACTATTCAAGCAACTTCGTATCCTAGTATATAATACTAAAGTATGCAATCACTCCTTAGTACAAAGTATGTACAATCAATACTTTACAAACACATTGACAATGAGAGAATATATTCTTTTACTTCAAGTATGAGATAACAATCTTTCCCTATACTAACAAACCATGATTTTTCACACAAAACAACTAAACATTCAATATTTCCCAAATAGAAAAAAATAAAGGAATAGACCACATGCCTATAAATGCTTATTTCCCAATTGACAGACTGGTTCACTACTTCATTCCTTCCAGAATCAACTTTCCAATATTCTCTTAATAATCCAATTCTCCCAAAAGTAACTCACAATAACTCTCTTACTCTAGCCTCACAAATACTCTCAACACTTAAAATGATTAGCTCAGATATCAAAACAGTAGTAAGCAAGAATGATCGACATCCAAATGAGAGAAATAACTCACCTATTTATACAAAAATATGAGACAAGGATGCCTACAAGTTAGCTAATCAAATTGACACCTCTCAACAACAAAATTCGACTCAACTCATTCAAGAAGAAGGTGGCAGTGATTTAAGCAATTACTTAGCTCATTTAAACAACAAATCGAGCTCTTATTAAGCCAGCAATGGTTTGAACGATTCATTTAAGCACATGATTATCAAAAAAAAATTGACTTGTAGCTTTACAACTCTGTTTGGTTTATGCAAATTCATAATTTGGCACTGCCAAATCAACTCGTTTCCTATTAACTTGGCCGTTGTTTTCACTTGGAAGAATAAGTCAAATTCTAGTTTATGTATTTAAAGCATCAAACTTGGTCTATGTTTTACTCACAACACTTTGCAAAAGTGTCGACTCAATAAATGCTTGTTTATCGGCTTAACATGCACATGTTTACACACTGATGTTCATAAGCTTTGATCCATACTCTATTTTATGCGTTGAGTTTCATATTACATGGTGTGGTTTAAATATGCATGTTTGTGTATGTTTAATCAAATATCTTTAATACTCTTTCATATATGCGCTATACCATTTACTTGAGCGCTTAATAAAGATTATAACTATATATATATATATATATATATATATATATATATATATATATATATATATATTAACATCAATCACAATAATAAACCATTTAATATCTGAATACATATTTTCATTCTATCATACATAAAACATCATTATATGTATATACTTATATACATATCTACATATACATACATGTATCAATATACGTGTATGAACGTTCCATTACGCCAATTACATACACGCATATCTATATGTGTATGTTTGTGTATATATGCATATATCATACATATACATATACAATCATCCACATATATTTTCCAACCTATCGATAGTCACATATACATTTGGCGTTTATATCCATATATATATATATATATATATATATATATATATATATATATATATATATATCTATTATATATATTATGTATAAATTTCTTTGTCCATTTGATACCCTCATGCTCATGAGCAATCTGTCCATGAGCATGCAAAGGTACGTTTACCTTCGTATACTAATGTACGTGTTAACTCATGTACATGGGCTTATCATCAACATGTATAAGTATGCATATATACGTTATATGTATATGTTTATAATCAGCTACATAAAGAGTATATAAGAAAAGAGAGCTTTCACTAACCAAGAACTTAACACAAATCCAAAAATTATCAATGAGATCACAACATATCTAACATATAAACAAACATTGCATTATGGATTGACTTACCAATATCCGAAACTACAACTTGAATTAAAACGATTCTATATGCGAGTGTGTGTGAGTTCTGTTTAGGCTTTGTTAAGGGTTTCCAAACCAAATCCCTCTCTTGAGTGATACTTCCCCTCCTTTTGAAGGCTTGATCCCTACATCTACATCCAAATC
The DNA here is from genome assembly GCA_007115665.2 of Sequoiadendron giganteum. NCBI lineage: Eukaryota > Viridiplantae > Streptophyta > Pinopsida > Cupressales > Cupressaceae > Sequoiadendron > Sequoiadendron giganteum. The sequence continues at coordinate 32,638,447 of CM021100.1, read as the reverse complement.
AACACATTCACAATAGTAGTTATATGTTCACAATATCATCATTTGTATTATATAAATCATCATTGATATATCGAATTCAATAAACATCCTTTCCACATATTTATTTCAACATAACATTAATCAAGTTAACATTCATTCATTTCTTTCCAATTAATACAATTGAACAAAGTACATGCACATGATTTCTAATCTTTGAAATTACAAACACATTCATATATTCAATATTTTAACCAATCATAGTAATAGTAAATAGGTAAACACAAACAGGGTGTAATAATACACTCATAACTAGGAGGGATATCATGAGAATGACTACTATGATTATCATGGATATCAATGGTTGGAATGTTAGAGGCTTTAGTGGATGATCTAGGTGAGATGAAGTCCCTAAGGGCTTCATCTAACATGTCAAAGTCATCACCACTAAAGTCCTTGGTAAATATACAATACACTTGTGGAAAGATATCTAACATGACTAGATTACTATGCAATGCATTGTAACAACCTAGAGGTATGAATTTGTGCAAAAATAAAAACTAACTACCCAAATTGTGTAATGCTTCAAAAAATTTAAACAATTTTCCTACAAATCTAATGATTTTCAATACTGAAAGACAATAATTTATCTCAAATTTACAACAAATCAAGCAAAATGGCATCTTTCTTGCACATGCAATAACATTTTTCCGGAATTTCAAACCAGATAATTGCAAGTAAAAACAGACTAATAATACAAAGATAAAAGGTTGTGCAAAAATTTTCTAAGACACATATAAAAGGACAAGGTCACCTAAGAGAAAATGGGTCCTTGTACAAAGTTTTGAAAACTGAAATTTGAAGTTTTATGTTGTTTGATGTTTCTTTCTTTGATTGCAAATAGGTCAATCATTGTGTTTTTTCAAAATTTTCTCAATTTAAGACAAGGTAATGCAATATGCAAGTGTGAAACAAATTTGAAATTTTTTTTACAAGTTTGAATGCAAATTTCAGATGTAAAATTCAATATTTGAGTGATTGTAAGATGCCACAACCTGAAAGTGATGATTTGATGCAACTTGAAATCAAATAATGCAATATTTTTCAATTTGAGACAATGTGATTCAAATGCAAATATGTAACACTAAAGGAGAATTTTGAATACAATTTTCAGATCCAATATGCAATAATTAACTAATTTGAAGATGCAAAATTTTGAAAATGATGATTTGATACAAATTTAAATCAAAACTATGCAATTTTTTACTTGTTTTTGAGCTAAAATGAAAGATGCAATTTACATGCGATGAACAATTTTAGATTTTTAACCACTTAATGAATGAAAATTAGATCTAAATATGACTGAAATAAATCCTGTGATGCAATATGCGATGCAACATTTTTATCTTTTTATGCTTTTAATATGCAAAAATGAAATCCTAAATGCAAAATTGCAAAACAATGTAATGCAAAACCTAGATCTAGGGTTTGAAAGACTTCCAATTTTTAGAAGGTATATGATGTAAGAATGCTAGGTTCACCAAAATGAAATAAATAAAAAAGGAATCCTAGGTCCTAAATGCAAAGAACCTAGGATGCAATAGTGGGCCTTTTTCCAAATTTCATTAGGATGCAGATCACAAGGTGAAAAGATCGACTTTCAACCTCCCTGGTGAGCCAACTAAACTTGGATCTATATCTAAGGGGGATTATAATGGATTGGAAATAACTTGGAATGATTAAACTAATGATCTTATATGATCTAATATAAAAATGAAAGATCCTGACAACTGATAGATTGAAATAGAAATTTGCAGGTGGATTCGAGAAGTGTAGAGTGATATGTACCAACCCAGAAAAGCTTGTTTCAAGCACTGTAGAACAAGGATTCCCTTGTGTGAATGGGTCCTTGTAGGGGTGTCTTGATCAGATTTTAGGGTCCTCTAATGTCGGATCTGAGCTTTAGATTCCCGCCTGCAAATCTGTTGGAACACTATTGGATATTTATGTAACTAAGTTTTCATGGCTTGACAAGATGTATGACAAAAAATGTAACAATGGAGAATTTTCCTTCAAGATCTCTCCAATCCTCTTCAAACTTGTAACCTACACATTAAAAAAGAGGAGAAATGTTGGGCCATTTTAGGGGCTTGCCTCAGTCAAACCCCATGTAAGTGTCTCCACTTCTACAATGGCAATGTTGATGATAAATGGATAATTGAAAGGAAGGAATGATGAAATCATAATGTGTTGTAACTCACCACCCTTCAATGGCTACCTTCAAGGAATGAATTCATACAATCTCCTTGAGGATTTGGATTTTTCTTGCTTGATTACTTGAACGTTTTGGAGACCTACGAAAAGATGTTAGCCTTCATAAAATAATAACATAAACTCAAAAACACTTTAACATGATGATTGGATCTTGAATTTATATAATGAACTATGATAATTCTACTCTTGACTTGATCTTGAATGCTCTTAATGTTCACCCCTTGCTAGATAGATTTCAAATGATGCAATAACTAGGTATTTATAGACATTTATTTAATTTCTCAAAAATTAGATCCCGATAGCTGACATTTGCAAGTTGATTTTGAATGTTAAATTACCTCCAAAAAAATTATTTTAAAATGGGTCCTGGCTCAAAAGGGGGGCCCATTCACCCATAGGCAAATGGATCCTGGTCCATATTTTTGGGACACATAGTTTCGGGGGCAACAAATGAGTTGTATGCATTTATTCAATGCTTGATGCTTATTGAAAAATGGGACAAATGGGCTATAAAATGCATAATTTTAGGTACTTATGGGGTCAATTAGGCTCAATAATTTAGGGGGGTCAAAACATAGTGTGAAATTGTAAAGGTATACAGGTTCTTACACTACAATTGTATGAGTAGAATGAAGTAAATATTTTTTTAATTATGTTAGAGTACATAAAAAACACATGCTTTTAAATAAGTAGTGTGGTTACAAAGACTCAGTAACACTATTAGCATTAAGAATCATATAGTATTGAATTATGCTTCACAAATCATATACTTTTCTAGTTAAGTATGTTATTTATCATGCTTAAACTAAACATGTAGATATTTAAATATCATTTTTTAGAGAAATGACTGAGACAAGGAGAGTGTATATGAAGAAAACTAGAATTCAAGTAAATATTGTTGATTTTTTGATAAAACCTATAAGTATAAACTTTTTGTAGTGTAGAGATGAGATGGGTTTATCACAATTCCACACATGAGGTTAGCTTCTTGGGATACTATAAGTTCTCTTGAAATTAATAAAAAATGGGAGAAATTTGTAAATTTAGTGTGTTATTCACCTATAAAGAGTTCTTGGTAAGGTTTCTAGTGGAATAAGTTGATGGACTTTGTTCTAAGTTTATGTGACAATTGTTTAGTAGTCTTATAAATAGTTGCAATGAGTTGTAATAGGTTATGGTGAGTTTTAGGTGTTGTGATTAAGCATGTAGAATTTTATAAGTATGATGTTTTCATCTTCCCAACCACACGTTATTTGGAGGAGAACTCACAACCACATAATTGCAGGTATTCCACTATATGTATGACATTATATGTACATTTATGCCATTGTCCTAATGCATACAATGATAACCAAGAGCATAGTGATGTTTTTTGGATATGCCAAGAGGTACCACAAGTATCTATAGTTAATTAGGAGTTTACTTTTACTACTACAAGCCATGTGGAATGTTTGACTATAGCATAATAAGGCATGTATATAGCTCACATAAAGTGGGTCAGCAACCTTTAGCTAAGTTTTAGTGGTATCAAATTTTTGTGTATGATGGTTACTCATAAAGAAGTCATGTTACATATAATGTGCAACATTTTATGTTATAATATGGTCATGATATTGTTGTTTGATTATTCGTATTCTACGTGGTAGTTAAAGGTAGTTATAATTCCCCATTGGATGATGGTTTTTTAGCTATATCTAGCTCTTTGTATGTGAATTAAGGTTAGATTCTATTATATGTGGTTAAATCCTCATGAAGATGTGAAATATTTTTTTGAGGTTATATGTTGTTAGTCTATATATTGGTATTGTGTGTAAAATAGACCTATTGTATTATGTGTATTTTCCTAAATTATACAATTATGCATTTCCTTTTGTAGTGAGATTTTTCCTATAAGGGTTTCACATGTAAATTCATGTCTCATGTGTATTTGTGAATTATTTATTGCTTCATGTGCTTCCATTAATGTTTCTCATGTGAATCATATAACAAACATAACTATTTTTATCACATAATCTTAAAGTGTTTGGATATCCCAATTTATTGGGTCATCTACATTAGGGATTTATTTATATCATATGGATCATTTACATGGCTTTATTTTGAGATTATAATTATTGGAGAAGAAAAATTCAACCCTTTCTCTTGTGCTTATTGTTATAATAACTACAAAATAAAAAAATTCATTCATTTTAGAGCTATGCCCTTGCTCACCACAACCATAGTAGGTGATTGTGCAAACTTGTCCATCACCCCACTCACTACATCTTCATGTTATATTCTTGTATCAACAAGGGCCATAACCCTTGTGTAGTTGTGTGTTTTATCTAGAAGCTATTATGGAGCTTCAATGGCCAATATTGACTTACCACTCTTATATTTCAGTGCTTGAACAACCTTGTATGAACTAGTGTCATGTTAGACACTTTGACATACTTCATATCTATAATGATGGAGAAAGTATTCCCTAGCATGGCCTTGATTTAGTGTTGTAATATGTTTAACATATTCACATTATGTTTTGGGCCCTTATGGACTAAATGAACTTAATTTTACCTTATTTAAGGTGTTGTAAAGTGTTGCAACACACCTTCACAATTTTATAGGGTTTTATTAAATAATTGGGCTTCTTTATGCTTTAATTGGCCTTATTTTGCATCCACAAGCCCCATTTAATGCGTCTTTATGAGGATGATCCCGAAACAAATCAACATCCAATCATAATTCAGGTGTTTTTAGGTTGTATGGCCCAGATTTGGTGATTTGGGACTCACACGCCACCTTGGGCGTATGAGTCCCACCTAGGATTTTGGGTCTCGATCTAGATTTTACACATTTCTAAGCATTTTTGAAATGGTCCCATAATTTATGCCTAATGGGACTCATACGCCACCTTGGGCGTATGAGTCCCGTGTGGTCCAAAATCAAAATTAATTCAAATTCTTGGCAGGATTTTATTCTCCTAAATCTGATGTTGGCTTGTAGTGTTATAATTTTGGGAAATTTGACATAATTAAGTATAAATACAAGTTTCTTTCACTCATTTTCACCTAAGCATTCATGAGATCACCTAGCAAGTTGAATGAACATTCTTATATAAAATTTGAGTCCACAAGAGCATTCAAGTGTTTACAAGAGCATCCAAGAGCATTCAAGAGCTGATTATCAAGTGTTTTGGAGCATTGTTCAAGCATCAAGCATCATGTCAAATTATTCATGCATCATGTTTATTTTTGAGCTAACAATTATGATGTAGGGTTTCATGATTCAAGCTAGCATTCAATTCAAGATCTATCCTATTCAAGCAAGAGTCAAGATCTATATCTATTGGAGCCACTTCATACATGTTTGCAACACTTTATTGCTAGGGTTTGGTGAGTTGCAACATATTATTTTGTTCATTCATCATTATCCATTCCTATTTCATTTCATTTCAAGGTTTGATTACCAAAACAGGGTTTGACCAAGGTAAACCCATTTCTACTAACAAAACAACATTTTTCCCTCTCTTTAATGTGTGATTTGTAGGTTAGGTTGAAGACAAATTGAAGAGAAATTTTGGAAAAAGTTGTCAAAGTGTTCAAAGTTGTCACCTTGCATTGAAGAGCATTGTAAGACTTCTACAGGTTGTAAATCAGGGTTTTCGATCCAGAAATCAATTGAAAGGGATAGAGCAAACATTGAGGAGCAGATTCAGACTTTGAAGTTACAAAAAACCTTGACTGGACTGATATGCCAATTCTAGCATATGAGTCCTAGTATAGGTCATTTTTCAGATCTTTGCGGTTTAAAACCTCCTTTTGCTAGATTTCAATTTCTGCCCATAAACCCTAATTTGGGACTAAATTGCAGGTAAGTGCAAGAAGTTGAGTCCACGAAACGTGAAAGTTTTTGCCTTAGCCAAAAAATGAAATCGACATTGCAAAAACGGGATCCCATTTAGGTTCAAGATCTCGAGCCTAAAATCAAAAAATGGGATCCCATTTTTAAACTTTCCAAAAATGGAAATTTCCATTTTTGGCAACTTTTCAAAACAAGATCCCGTTTTGAAAAGTTTATGTTTCTAGAAATTGTCCATTTTGAAAAATTTCCACAGTTTTGAAAAGTTTCCAAAAATGGAAAATTTCCATTTTTGGCAATTTTAAAAACGGGATCCCGTCGTAAAAGCATAAAAAATATATATTTTTATAAAACTTATTAAAATATGAATTTTTGGTCGAGTTTGTGCTTTGTTTTTTGGTTCAGGAAAAGGTTTGGGGATCCGAACCTAGGCCTTAAACCTAGTTTGACCTGCAAGTTGAAGGTCCTAGCAACATCACAAGAAAATAGTGACTTTGGGCATATGTCTGAAGACATTTTTGTAGAATTTTTTGACGAAATTAAAACCCATTATAGATGAGATAGTGTAGATTCCAAATATGTAATTCTTTTTACAATTGGATTTTTTTTTAGTTTTCATTTAATTTCTAATGAAACAGCTTCATAAACTTGAATTATCAAGGTTTTTTTAGTAATTTAATAACTTTTTATTAACATATTTTTTTTACGAATGGATTGCATGAAAGTGTACTTCAGACAATTCTTTTCAATTTAAAAAAAATCAAAAAATGATAAGTTTAGGTCATCTTATGTGTGACATACACGACGATTTTTCAAAACGCCAAATATAGCCAGTAAAAAATTAAGAAAAAAAAAAATTCAATAAAAAATTACAAAAAAATATGGAAAGCATGCTTCAATGAGTTACAAATCTTTTCCCAAAATTATTTAGAAAAATATGATTATTTAGGTCAAAATATGGATGACGTACATGTGCATGGTATGGTAAAAAAGAAGACTTTTAAACAGTGGTTTTTAGAAAAACCTATTGAAAATAGATTTGTATCATCTGGGTATTGAAATAAATTACATATTTGGAAACTAGACTCTGAGTACTACATTTTATGGATATTGATTTTTTCCAAGATTCCATCTCTAAGTGCTTCAAATTTTAAGGTTAAATGTGTCGAATTCTGAAAATCAGGTAAAACACTTCCACTAAATGGCCAAAAAGTGGACTCAACTTCTTGCCAGCACCCTCGCCTAGATTGGAATATGAGTTCTAGCAAGCTTTAAAATCAGTATTTTTAGCATTTCAGGCCTTCATCCAATCCTCTTCAAGTTTCCAGGTGCACACCTTTCATCTCTTAGCTTGTTATTCTATTTTACATACTTTTCTAGGTCATTTAGCGAAAAATTGCATTGCATTATATTTAAGCATTACATATTGCATTTCATTTATCTTTCCAAGCCCTAGGTTGGTGGTGAACGCCTCATTATTTTACAATTAGACCTTAGGACAACCCTATTGCAAGATCTCTTTCTCCTTTGCATACATTAGATTGATATATCTAGGGTTCCCCTTCAATGAAATGATTGTGAGATGTGTTTACTCTATGTTCTAAACCATACGAAAGCAAATCCATTTTCATTTATTTCATTTTGGTGAACCTACATTTAGAACATCATAATTTTGACTTGGAGTGCATTATCATCCTAGATCTTGCTTGCATCAACTTTGCATTAGTGTTTGCATTAGTTAATTGGCATTCTAAGGTTTCTAAAATTTGCATTAGTGAAAGTGCATATAGGTTGCAATTTTTGCATCTCAAATCATATAAAATTTGCATTTGCATTTAAGTTACAGATCATACAAACTAAAAAGCATAAAAATCACTTAAAAATTCTTGAAAATTTTGAAAAAAAACCTAACTAGGACTCATACGCCCCTCTGGACGATTTAGTCCCAGTGCAAATTCTGAACTACATTTTCCAAAATTTAAAACTATGTTTATGTGCTCTTGTTTGTTGTTGATAACTTTTTGTTTCATTTTATAATCTTTTTGTTTCATTCAATTCATTGCATCTAGTTTAAATGAGTTCATCTTGTGCATTGCTTAAATTCAAAATTGCATCTAGAACATTTCATTTCAGATTGTTGCATAGTTACCTTGTTAGAATCTGAAACTTGCATTTCATTTCATCATGGATATGTGTTTTGGTAAGCTTTGGATTTCTTTGAATTCCTTAATGGATGTGTCAAGTTGTGCTTTTGGAAATGACCCTAATGAAATTGAACTTACTCATGCTCCCTCAACTCCTAATGCATGTCCTCCTTGTGATGTTGACATCATCGGAGAAGATGGTGACAACATGAATAAATTCCTAAACGATTGCCTTAACAAACTTGAAGCTAATGCATCCTTTTATCCATCAATGAAACAACCAATACCCCTTGTAATACTACCGCCTAAGATGTTTGGCTACTTACATCCTAAAACTAAGACAAGAATTACACCTAAGTTCCCTACAATAGGTGAACCTAGTTCCTCTAAGCAAACAAACACTCAACCAATTTATATTAACAAAGTGACAAACACTTCCATCAACCTAGAAGAAACATATAGAAAAGGATTCTCAATCTTGAGTAAACAATGATGTGACACAACAAGTGAACATGGAATTCATCAATTCTTAGAGAAGATACCAAAAGGGTTAGGATATCAAGACCCTCCACTCAATATGAATGTCCTTATTCCTCAAGAACAACCCATGCCTTGTAACAATGACATGGAAGATAGGATTGTGTCAGGTCCTCCTCCTCATTCAACTCAAGAAGTTGGTGAATCTAGCAAACAATGAAGGCATTACAAACTAAAGAAACTAAAATTCCCTTGTCTACCATCTACCACTGAAAGAACTTTACAAATACTTCTAAACCAAGGACTTATAACATTACCACCCACGAGAAAAAAACTAAAACTATATCCTGAAGATGCAAATGTTCCACATTGTCGATATCATAGAGTCTTTGGACATAGTACTGATGATTTTTGTGATTTAAAACACATATTTAAAAAGTTTGACATCATAGAAATAATCCCTTAAAGTGGGACCCTTCCGCTCCTTGCCATGTAATAGTTGTAGAATAATAACATTCTCACTATTACATGTTATACATTTATTGCAAATAATTTCAAGATGCAAGGAGCTCCTTCCCATTACCTACCTCGGCTCATTCTTGTCTTACATTCAGTTGGGGCAAGAATTAGATAGCCTTGTCCTAGTAGTGCATTTGTCGTTGTCCCTTTAGCTAGACTAACTCACATGTGCCTTACTAGTCTTTCACATTATTTATTTTTCTTTTGTACGTAATGTGATTCTCCATACTATTCTATTTGATGTATCTCTCTCTCTCCGTGGCATTCCTCTATTTGTACCTTCATTCTTCTCTATGTCGTAAATCTTTTATCATTTACTTTACCTTTTTTCATTTGTTTTGTGTTTTCCTTTTGGGGATGACAGAAGGCATCGAGACATTCATGTCTCTTCCATGTTGACCCGAAAGGTTTTTCTTTTTTTTCGCTCTCTTTGTGTCATTCTCCCAGTTCTATGTGTATTTGGGGAATGATGATAGTTTCAAGCTCTTTTAAAATCATTGTAGCAAGAACATACTAACCCCAAATCCATAGATCCCTTATGTGTTTGGAGTTTCATTTTGGGGCAACCCCTCTTTTTCTTTTCATGACATAGCTTCATTTGGAAACACATGACTTGGCATAGGGATTTCCAAGTTATCTCTCATGTCCTATTTATTGTTAGCATTTATCATGTGCTACTTTAAATTAATTGCTCACAACATGGTGTTTAGCAATTTCTTTAAAGTGGGGGCATACGTTGGCATTATTCTTTTGCATTTCTTATGTTTCATGGTGCAGTCTTCTTGTTTCATGCGATTCATTTTTCGCTTTTTGGTGGCATTGGGTGTGATGTCCTTTTAGAGCATGATCTCTCAACATATTATATTCCTCTTAGTGGCTTGATGTGACACACTGCATCCCTTAAGTTACGAATCTTCTATTCTTCGATTGGTCCTCTCTTAGAGACATTAGGCACAATGTTCCCTAAGTTTAAGACCTTATATGAATTAAGCAAGAATTCTTTGAACGTTCCTTATTGTTGCATTTTCATTTTCAGTTATATGGCCACCTTGCATAATGCATCTTTCATGCCTATGGAGCCATCTTGTTTGTTCATGAGTTTCAAGCATACGAAGCTTTGCTTGCCTCATGAAGCTCAAAATTCATTTTTGTGTGGCACCTTATTAAAGTTATTAGGAGGTATAACTTTGGTATGGTTTGATGGGAAGCCCGACCAAGGCATGACTTTCCCATAGCCACTCGTGTGTATGTGTGTGAGTGCATATCAACCATGTGTGTATGTGTCTCACCTCTTTCAAATCCTCACCCAGTGGACAACCTAAAGTTCCATTGCCTCAGAGTGAGCGTGCATTTTCAGAAAAATAGCCTAGATCCGATCCACATCATGATGGACAAATGATCAACGCTTGATCCATCCATCCATCCATCCCTTTTATTTTTATTTTCTCTTTGTCTTTGGCAATGTATGCTTGTGCCTTAATGATTCTCTTTATAATATGTTCATGTGTGTTCTTTTGTGCCTATGCTGGTTTTCCATAAGACCTTGGTCGTTGAGGCTTGTGCAACCCTCTTGATCATGGTTGTCTTGTCTTACTAGCATTGGTACATTGGGACCCCTCTTGGTGTGCATTGGTCTACTTTAGTGTGAGTTTGAAGCAAGTTCCTCCTCTCACTAAAGTGGGGGCTAGATGTAATGACGAAAAAAGTACTCCTTAACATGGCCTTGATTTAGTGTTGTAATATGTTTAACATATTCATATTAGGTCTTGGGCACTTGTGGACTAAATGAACTTAATTGTACCTTATTTAAGGCATTGTAAAGTGTTGCAACACACCTTCACACTTTTCTAGGGTTTTATTAAATAATTGGGCTTCTTTATGCTTTAATTGGCCTTATTTTGCATCCACAAGACCCATTTAATATATATTTTCAAATCCCAACACAAATCAACATCCAATCATAATTCAGGTGTTTTTAGGTTGTGTGGCCTAGATTTGGTGATTTGGGACTCATACACCACCTTGGGCATATGAGTCCCACCTAGGGTTTTGGGTCCCAATCTGGATTTTACAACTTTCTAAGAACTTTTGAAAATGGTCCCATAATTTATGCCTAATCGGACTCATATGCCACCTTGGACGTATGAGTCCCATGTGGCCCAAAATCAAAATTAATTCAAATTCTTGGTGAGAGTTTATTCTCCTAGATTTGATGTCAGCTTGTAGTTTTGTAATTTCATGAAATTTGGCATAATTAGTATAAATACAAGTTTCTTTCACTCATTTTCACCTAAGCATTCATGAGATCACCTAAATAGGTTGAATGAGCATTCTAATAGAAAATTTGAGTTCACAAGAGCATTCATGTGTTTACAAGAGCATCCAATAGCATTCGAGAGCTGATTATTAAGTGTTTTGGAGCATTGTTCAAACATCAAGCATCATGTCAAAGTATTCATGCATCATGTGTTTATTTTTGAGCTAACAATTGTGATGTAGGGTTTCATGATTCAAGATAGCATTCAATTCAAGATATATCCTATTCAAGCAAGAGTCAAGATCTATATCCATTGGAGCCACTTCATACATGTTTACATCACTTTATTGCTAGGGTTTGGTGAGTTGCAACATCTTATTTCATTCATTCATCATTCTCCATTCCCATTTCATTTCATTTCAAGGTTTGATTACCAAAATGGGGTTTGACCAAGGCAAACCACTTTCTACTAACAAAACATTTTCCCCTCTCTTTAGTGTGTGATTTTTAGGTTAGGTTGAAGACACATTGAAGAGAAAGTTTGGAGAAAATTTTCAAAGTGTTCAAAGTTGTCACCTTGTAGTGAAGAGCATTGAAAGACTTCTACAGGTTGCAAATCAGGGTTTTAGATCCATAAATCAATTGAAATGGATAGGGCAGACATTGAGGAGCAGATTCAAACTTTGAAGTTATAGAAAACCCTAACTGGATTGATACACCAGTTCTAGCGTATGAGTCCTAGTATAGGTCATTTTTTAGATCTTTGTAGTTCCAGACACCCTTTTGCTAGATTTTAATTTTTGCCTAAAAACCCTAATCTGGGACTAAATCACCCAGACTAGCATATGAGTCCCAACGGGCTTTAAAATTAGTATTTTTAGCATTTCAGACCTTCATCCAATCTTCTTCAAGTTTCTAGGTGCACACCTTTCATCTCTCATCTTATTATTTTTTTTTACATACTTTTCTAGGTCATTTAGTGAAAGATTGCATTGCATTAGGTTTAAGCATTTCATTTGTGTTTCCAAGCCCTAGCTTGGTGGTGAACCCCTCATTAGTTTACAATTAGACCCTAGGACAACCCTATTGCAAGATCTCTTTCTCCTTTGCATACTTTAGATTGAGATCTCTTGGGTTTCCCTTCCATGAAATGATTGGGAGATGTGTTTTCTCTATGTTCTAAACCATACGAAAGCAAATCCATTTTCAATTATTTCAATATCAAAATTTGATAGTGACCCCTTGCAATTTTTTTAGAAGTGCACAAGAATAGGTCTCATGTGAATATTGGAAAATGGTGCTTATTGGGATGTGTCAGGCATGTTGTAACGCCTCACCACACAAACCCCATAGGACACAACTACAACATTGACAAAACATTTTTTTTTTAAAACAATAAACACATTTAACATAATTAAATAATTAAACAACATAAACATATAATATAACAATAACCTAGTCCCATCGGGTAACATGGTGCGCTACTCAAACAGACCCAAACTAACTTAAACGATAAACGATACCAAACTAAACAAATGAGAGAAGCGTGAATAAAACATAATATAAATATACATTCATCCAACATGAACAAGATCTAGATAAATAAAAGCATGAATAACATATTGTTACATTTCACTTCGGAGATTCAAATTACATTCGTGGAACATATTTCCACAGATACAACAAAATGTGGAACCACTATTACATTAAACGTTGCTTCCCTTATAAAATTGGGAAGAGTACAACATAATCCAAAGAATACAATAATGCAGATTGAATACATGCAAGGTATAATCTTCTCCACATGAAATTTTGGAATCACTGCATCTGCTTTCGCGCCACAATCATCACCTGGGGACCCAATGGGTGCATTACACATTTCCACCCGACCTTGTGAACTTGAAGGAACACCCCCCATGCAAGGAGCCGATAAGAAAGAAACCTCGTCCACAAAGTTAAAAACACACAAGGACTAACACCATACAACTCAAGACCACTTAACAACATAAACAACAACAACAATAAAAACTCCAGAGGCAACAAGAACAAGGGAAAACAATGGGCACAGTGGGAGAGTGTCATCACATGGCCTTACATGGATTAACCAGACTACCTAACATTAGGAGTCACCTCCATCAATGTGGATTAACCAGACTACCTAACACTAGGAGCCACCTCCATCTATGGTTAACTAGACATCCTATCTCAAGGTGTCGCCCCATAGGGTGACTCATGCGAAGCCACTTACCTTTCACAAAGACAAGGCAATGACCTTACCAACCAGGTCTTCCCACCCATCCTTAGCCTTTGAGAGCACTAATGACAGAGGTGAGGTGCATGTTTTTATTCTTGTTATGTGTTAACTAACCCAACCCACTAGACACATTAATTAGGTTATCACTTAATTAAGGAAACTCTTTCATGGGCGACCACTTGTACACCGGCCCCAAGAAAAGAGCCACTCTCCCCTACAACTACCCCAAAACCAACACAAGTAAAGGTGTACCTTAATCCTCAAAACATAAAAGCATTCTTTATAAAAACATATCACACGATGCATGACCATCTCATGACAACATAAAGTATCAAAACTCATAAACAAGGCGGTACCACCCACAAAAACATTCACAAGGTAAAATGATTGACATAAAGTCCAACAACAAAGCACAAACACACAATTTCCCCAAGCCTTTGGAAGTGAGTAAACATTTACCCATTTCAATGAAACATGAGATCAAGAAATGAGCATAAATCGTGGGTTCCTGTGACTTAAAGTCAAATCAAAGATAAACCAAAACATAAAATTACACTAAACATTATATAACCCTTCATTTTGAATAAATAGAAAGTCAAAGGATAATCACATAAACCATGAAATACACTACATAAAGCAATTCACAATAACTAGTAATTGCAAAGGCATCACTTCCACATTCTTTACCACTAATCCACTAATCATTAAATTGAATCTATTTAAGTTAAAACCACCTATCAATTTCCTTAGCAACTTACTTAAATAAAAGAGCTACATACAACAAATAATGGTATCACAAGATTAACTCCATAAATTCCCGACAGAGGCATACTTCTTCCTAAAACCATACTTATACTCAACCATTCAAACACTTCACAACTTTCTATTACGACAAGCGAATTCATTTAATATAAATACCAAAAAAGCTAAAGGAAACCCTTATTCCTTCCATTAATTGTAAAATCAATACAACCTAAGAATAAGTAATGAAGACTGTAGAAAACAACATCCTTAATTAACAAAAAAGATAATCTAATTCTATTCTTTCAGTAAATTTCTTCAATCTATATAAGTAATCTCATTCTAACCTTAGAGTCCCAATTAAGAATTTCTCTTATTAAGTCATTTTATCTTTTCTTTACAAAAACTATTTTTCTTTTACTATAATTACAATTATAAAGAAGCAGTTGAGTTGGCAATTCATGCAACTAGTGAATTTCTACAAGATGTATGAAGACATGTTAGAGAGAAAAAGGATGGTAGTAGATGAGACACAAAGATAATGTAACACCCCCACCAATAAACTACGGCTAAATAATAAGAAATAAAGAATTATTCAAGGTAAATTTAATTAAGGTTCATGAAAGAGAATTAATTAATAAAAGGTTTTCTCTCGAAATGCTACAACTCACTATCCATGATAAGAAAGTGATAAGGCATTGCAAGCTGCTTTGGAATGACAGGGAGTACGGGGAAAGCAGGATATTCAATTACCTCACTCATAATACAAGGTACCATTGTTAAATGTCAAGACTGGGTTGCATGACACTGACTTCAATACATTACCTTTTTATTTTGGGACGATCTACGAGGACCAGAGTTCATGAAGATTTAATATCAAGGGACTCTTGCAAAATTACAATATCTAAGGATTCGATTAGAGGTCCCATACCAAAATAAATTCCTAGAACGATGAAAGAAAATATTAAGGACCAAAACTAAAAAGATTTAAGGTAGCCACGCTAATACCCGAAGTTAAGGCGGGATTATCAAATAATAAAGATTCTACTCCTGGCTCATACAGAAGGCTCATAACATTTAAATATCGAAGTAATGTGGAAACTAAATTACAAGATTTATGCAAAAATTTAGAAAACACTTAGCAACTAATAACTAAAATACCACAAGAAAAAATATGCAAAACTATATTTATTCAGTGATGAAACAGAGTATTAAATAATTGAAAAATGTGATGGAGGCAAACAAGCAATTGACCTGCTTCCTTGCATCGAAGGTAGGATTAGTTTTGGGATAGAAACATCAGACAGTTATAGAAGTATGAATCCAAGAAGAAACAGATCAATGACTGATAAAATCACATAATTTAGAGGTGATAATAGACTAAATCGCATGTGAAGAAGATTACATGATGATAAAAAATATGCAAAATAGATTTCGCAAGAAAGCTCCCAAAATCATTGAATTAAAGAAGCACTCTGGAACACATCCTAACATTGCAAGCTTTGCTTATGCTCCTCATGCATGCAGCCATGCGGGTTTAGCAGAAGAGAGCACCTATAATTTCAACTGGAAAAGATGGTAGCCATTGAAATCTGTCGACATGGAGAGAGAAAGAGAGCTTGGAAATACTGCAAGCATCGGATTCAAGACAAAGAACTTGCACCTTGAATACTAATCATTAGTGTGTATATCAGTTTTCATACTTAAGGGATTTTCATCAAATCAAAAGCGCTATACAAAGTCTCATATCTAATACGCAACAAAGATAACACATAACACAACAGCCAATGTTTATATATTCGATGATTACCAATCACAATGAATATCCATCAAAAGATCAACATACGACATCGAACACTCAAAATAAACAGCCTACCAAGCATTGTCAATGGGTAGAAAAAGAGATACCAATGAATACTATCGACTTCCAAACAAATGAACAAAATGTAAAAATCGCTTGTCAACCATAAACTTCATTCCAAGTGCAGCCATTGCTCGAAATTGAAATAACCAATATGAAAATGCCATACGAACAACATGCAAGAGAAACAGAAAAATGAACCTAACCACTAATGCGCAACTTAAGCAATATGACTGCAGGGAAAAGGAAGTGCACGGCTGAGAAGGCTCCTATTTCAATTGACATATATATACATCTTTTATTGATGAAAAGAATAATATAAAAAGAAAGAAACTGAATGCTATTTGAAATAAAATGTGCTCAACTTAATCTATCAAACAGAGTACTCGTAAGGCTTGGTAAAGACACCACTCAAAATACTGCTTAGTCGCTGGGCAAGGACGGAGGTTAGGTAGCTCAACAACAAGACGTAATATATTGCTTGACGAGAAACCTCAAAGAAATCTCATTGAAATACAAACGAACATCGAATGTCAACATATGTCACGTATAGATTTTATTGATTAATTAAATGTAATTATTAATCATGATATCGTTATTTAAATTGAAGTTAAATGATTATTTAAATGAAAGTTAAATAGAAATTCAAATTGAAGTTAAATTGAAATTAAAATTGAAATGCAATTGTAATTATTTGAAATGCATTTATATTTAAATTTGGGGTTTGTCATTGCTGATGAAAACTCGAGTGCAAGTGAACGCAAGAACAGGTGAACGTGATTGAAGGCGAGAACAACGATCAAGTAGAATCGTTTTAACCATTAGATGTTTATGAGTATGATGGAATCACACACACTCACTTAGTTGATATTTTAATGTATTTTTGTGATTACTATGTTTGTAAATTTTAAATTAAGTTTTATTGATTTTTCTAAAATGTGAAAAAATATATGTTGCTTTAAATGACGATTTTATTAATTTGTGAGAAAATAGATTTTTATTTAAATAACCAGATTACTTGAGTCAATATTTTATCATTGTTTAAAAATAATGATGCTTGTATTTTGAAATTTAAGGAATAGACTTTTATTGCGAAATTTTATAAAATGTAATAAAAGTTGTGTTTTAAAATTATTTATTTTTATTTTTAAAATTATGAAAGAGGAAATTATAGTTGAATAAATAAACAAATATCTAAGTCTTCCCTACACACCCCACGCACTGCAGATTGGAGACCACACACTCACCATACGTAGCAAGAGGAGAAGTCTTGAGGGGATGCGTGTTCCAAGAGGGGAGGCTACAACTTGCAGTCACCAAAGACTCTCCACTTCTCCATGCAGCCACCAAGGGTCCCCACTCTCCCATGCATAGGAAACCAGCAAAGAGAAGGTAGGGAAGAAAAGGTGTAGGCAGTGAGGGAATCTCATTACCTACGTAGCCAAAAATACCCTCATCTTCTACCCAGCCACAGGGATATCCTCCACACTCCATGTGAATGGTAAAGGGGCATTCAGCCTCAGGAAAAGAGGAAGGTGCGCCAAAAGCAACAAACAATGATGCACAGGGATAGATAGGAGATAGAAGGCAGCCAACTAGGAATAGGGAAAGAGAGGCAACAGGGAGGAAGAAGTAGAACAACAGTCTGGGAGAAGAATTATCATACACAACAGAACAACAATTAAGAACAGAGGATAGGAGTTAAAGAAAGAACAAAAGAAATTCACAATCCATTTCCAAAATTTATTAGGTAGGATCTTGAAATTATTAAACAAAACATGAATAGAGTAAATTTGAATGAGATAGTTATTTTATTGTATAGATTTTTAAAACTATTTATAAGTAATTTTGTTACTTCGAATTCTGTTTGAATTCTTAAATATCAAACTGTGATTTTTCCAGAAAACTACTGACTTTGGAAACATAAAATTTTAGGAAGAATTTGATGTGAAAACATTGAAAGGCAGCTGATTAGATTTAGGAAGAGATTCAAAACAGAAAAAACATCATTTAAACTTAGATTTAAAAAGATCTTAAACAAAAAACATTTGTTTTATTTTGATTTAGAAGAACTTAAAAAATATTCCAAACAGAAAATATTTTGATAAAATATCCTTTAAATTTTAAATGTGATTTCAAGATAGAAGTTAAATTTAGCAAAAATTGCAAATAAAACTAAAAACAATCAAAACAGAAACAAAATGATTAATTTTAATTCTATTTGAAAAAGTAATTATTTATTTTCTGAAAGTAATCAAAACATAATATAAATCAATTAAGTTAAAATATGATTTACTTTGAAACCAAACGAACGTGAACAGGATTGAATTGAGGAGTAATAGAACGAAAGAACGTGTGCTCTTTTATGACTGTTTTTAAAATGTGCACTTAATTACATATTGGAAATACACCTTCTTTATTTTAATTTTATTTTAGATTATAATTTACTCAATTTAAATATTAATTTAATGTCATTTATGGATTAAAACGATGAAAAGAACAACATATGAACTATTTTGCTTGAAACAAGATTTTCATTTGATTGTTTTTGAAAGATTGTATTTAATTGATTGGAACCATGCATGCTTGATAAATGAATGTGCATGTCATGTTTTTTTGGAAAGTTACATTCTGGGATGGGTGCCAAATATGGGTTATTAGAGAATGTAGTTTTGCTTTTCCAAAACTGCTTTATTTTTCGTGCATGACATTTTACTTGGCCAAGTAACTTAAGGACCATTGAAATAGATGGAATTAATGAACTCTCTACCATATCCTAGTATCGAACTTGCTTGTTTCTTAAATGAATTAGAAAAATAAAAATGCTTGTAGTTTTACTAGTTATACTAAGCACGCACTAGATTCCATCTTGTTCGTAGATTACTTTTTGCTAAGTGATTCGTGCAGGGTCGAGTATTCTTTGAATGATTTAAGAATTCTAGGGAAGCGTAAGCTTCGAGGTTGGGCGGAAAAAGTGCCTAATCCTTGTTCTCATTTTCATTATGAAGATATGCTATTGGATTGAAGATCAAAGGATGTAATCTTCATTTATGTTTTATGTATTCTTGAATTATGTATTGAAGAGCTTAAGGCGACTGAATGCCAAAGTCTTGAATTGTAACTTATATTACAAATTCTTTGTATTATTATCAATGTCGTGTATTATGACACGTTTATGTATTTAAACTGGAATTGTATATTGAATCTATTTTATCGACTTTAAGTCGTTGTTTTGGAATCGACTGATTTTTATGATGTCTAAATGAATGAATTGTCGACTTTATTTTGAATATAAATGAAATTATTTAAAATTTTGTCGATGTTTGTTTTAAAGAGTTTCGCTCTTTACATTTGGTATCAGAGCCCTAGGTTTGAACACTAGGGTCCTTTGTCCATTACGCATAAGAAACATTTCTTGATGTAGGAATTGTGATACATAATGGGTACAAGAGGTAAAGGAGTTGTTGCAAGTAATGAGAATGACAGGTTGGATCAGATTCTCAGTCTCTTGAATCAAAAGGGTTCCAGAATGGATAATCTGGAACAAGAAGTTCTAGGTGTCTGAGAAGGACAAAACCCTCGAGTTGAAATTTTCCAAAATCAGGAGCAACCCAATAATAATAATCCAAGGGTTGAAGAACCACCAAATCCTCAAGCAAGGATTGAAGGGGAGTTGGCTAAAGATTTGAAAAGGGTAGCACCGCCCAACTTTGATGGTAAGACTATATGTGATGGAGCTGAAGCCTAGGTTATTGAGATGGAAAAATACTTTGAGCTCAGGAATATGTCCAATGAGACCAAGGCAGTTTGGGCTGCATACCAGCTTACTGGAGAAGCTGGTACTTGGTGGGATAACGAGAAGACTGAGAAGAAGTTACTACCACATGGGACTACATGGGAAGTGTTCTTGCAACTTTTCAGGAAGAGGTGGCTTCCACAATTGTTCTTTGACAAGAAGATGACAGAGTTCCAGAATCTGACACAGGGTGGTCTGACAATTACTCAGTACTGGGAGAGGTTCACTAATCTCCTAAAGTACGTACCACAATATCAGATGGATGAGAGGTTCCATATTCGGAAATTCATCCTAGGATTGAGGCCACAGATTAGAGCTGATGTGGATATTCATAATCCATTGACTATGGATGAGGTCTTTGAGAAGGCCATAAAATAGGAACAAAAGCTGCAACAGGTGGAAAACTACAGGAAGAGTGTGAATGCTAAATCTGGTTTTGGAAACAGGAAGTTCCAAAAAAATAACAACAATAACCAGAAGGGTAATAATAATCAGCAGATCAAGAATCTGAAGAGAGGAACAAACACTCTAGATAAAGGAGAAGGGAGCAATGGTGGAAACAAAAAAGTAAATAATAATAACACCAACTTCTGCAATATCAGGAACAGGACAGGTGGTCACCCAGGGCCATGAGGTGGATGCTATAATTGTGGAGGAGATCACTATGCCTCCAATTGCACTCATCATACAGGAGGTCAACGAGGTGGTAATGATCGGCGAGCACCGTAACACCAAATACATGCAGTGATTGACAACCATCAAGCAAACTTTCAGGCTTCACCTATTCAGATGTCGGGTAAGCTTTTTAATCAATCTATTTCTATTTTGATAGATATAGGAGCTACTGAATGCTTTATTGATCCTAAAGTAGTTGCTAAATTACCTATTAGACTTGGTTTTATGTCACATTCATGGATGGTTCAGAATGGAAATCGAGCAAAGAAGAGGGTAGATTCATGTTTATCATGCAGCGATTTAGAGTTACCTAATTTCCAAACCCAAGTTAACCTTTATGTAGCACCGTTGGGTTCTTATGATGTGACCTTAGGGATCAATTGGTTAACTGAGCATAAAGCCATAATGAACTGTGAGGATAAGGTTGTGAGTTGTTTGGATGATTTTGGACATCCAGTTGAGATTTTAGGATCTCGAGAGCCTCTAGAGTTGAGACATATCTCAGTTATGTAGCTAAAGAAAGCACATCGGAAAGGATGTTCCATATATGCTATATTGGTGAGTGACATGGATAATGCCCAACAAATTCTAGAGGGCTATCCAATTCTCAGAGAGTTCTTGGATATCTTTCCTAAAGAACTTACTGAGTTACCACCGAAGAGAGAATTTGATTTCTCGATTGAACTTTTACTTGGAACGGAGTCTCAATCCAAAGCTCCTTATAGAATGAATACTACAAAGTTGTATGAACTAAAAGTTCAATTGCAGGAGTTGCTGAAATAGGGATTTATTAGACCGAGTGTATCTCCATGGGGTGCACCGGTAATCTTTGTTAAGAAGAAGGATGGAACCTTGAGATTATGTATTGATTACAGGATGCTAAACAAGGTTACCATTAAGAACAGGTATCCTCTACCCAGGATAGATGAGCTATTTGATCAGATGAAGGGGGCCACAGTGTTTTCTAAGATTGATCTTAGATCTGGTTACCACTAGTTGAGGATTAAGGATGAGGACATTCCGAAGACAACTTTCAGAACTCGGTATGGACACTACGAGTTCATCGTGGTACCTTTTGGCCTAACGAATTCTCTAGTGGAATTCATGAACCTTATGAACAATATCTTTAGAGATTTTTTAGATGATTTTGTGCTTATATTCATTGATGATATTTTGATTTACTCTAAAACAAAAGAGGAACATGAGAATCACTTGAGAATAGTCTTTCAACGACTAAGAGATCGAAAGCTTTTTGGTAAGTTTTTGAAGTGTACTTTCTTTCAGAAGAAGGTTCACTATTTGGGGCATGCCATATCTACTAAGGGAATCTCAATTGATTCTGTGAAGATAGAGGCAATTGTAGATTGGCCAACACCTTAGAGTGTTACTGAAGTTCGTAGTTTGATGGGACTTCCAGGATACTACAGGAAATATGTGGAAGGGTTTTCCAGGATTGCAACACCCATAACTTCTCTTCAGAAGAAGGGAAATAAATATGAGTGGACTGAGAAGTGTGAGGAAGCATTTCAAATTCTTAAACAAAAGTTGATATCAGCACCACTGTTGACTATACCAGATCCTAATGGGCACTTCATAGTGATTACAGATGCTTCAGGTGAAGGTGTAGGAGTTGTGTTGATGCAAGAAGGGAAAGTGGTTGCATATGAGTCCAGGAAACTAAAACAGTATGAACTGAATTATGCGCCACATGATCTTGAGCTTACAGCTATTGTTCATGCATTGCAGATGTGGAGACATTATCTCCTAGGGAAACCATTTGAGCTTAAGACAGGTCATTTAGGGCTTAAGTACATCTTCACACAGCCGAACCTCAATGCGAGACAAAGGAGGTGGCTTGAGTTCCTAACTGAGTATGATTTTGGTATTGAGTATATCAAGGGTAAGGAAAACAGATTTTTCGATGCTCTTAGTAGGAGAAGACATCTCTTTGCTATGTTGACCATAAGGTCAAATTTGAGACAACAAGTGTTGCAATATCTTCTAGGAGATGAGCATTATGACAGGGTCAAGCAAGCCTTAGAGGCAGATCCTTCAGATCATAGATTTGATGGATATGTGATGGAGTATGATGGTATTGTCAGATATCAGGGAAGGATGTATATCCCTGAGGGTGGAGATTTGAGGAAGTTGATTCTTGAGGAAGTTCATGATGCACCTTATTTAGGGCATCCAAGAGTTACGAAGATGGTAGAAGAGTTGAAGGCTTTGTATTTTTGGCCTAAGCTCAAGAAAGATGTTATGGAGTATGTGACTAGATGTTTGGAATGCTAGCGGGTCAAGGTTGAGCATGTGCATCCAGCAGGACTTTTGTATCCCCATGATATACCTGAGTATAAGTGGTAAGTAATCAGTATGGATTTCATCCAAGGATTACCTTTGAACACGAATAGGCATGATACCATCTTAGTAGTTGTTGATAAGTTGACGAAGGTTTCACATTTCATACTTGGAAATCTGAAAGATGGATCATTGACTCTTGTGAAGAAATTTGTGCAAGAGATATTCAGATTGCATGGTGTACTAGAGACCATTATTTATGATAGGGATACCAAGATGACATCTAGGTTCTGGACTACACTAAATGCATCTTTGGGAACTAAGTTGAATTTTAGTTCTGCATATCACCCACAAACTGATGGCCAAACTAAAAGGGTCAATCAGGTTGTTGAGGATTTGTTGAGGATGTACTGCATGGATCAGCAGTACAAGTGGGAGGAATATTTTCCATTGGTTGAGTTTGCCTACAACAACTCATTTCATGCATTGTTGGGTATGGCACCTTTTGAGACACTTTATGGCCGAAAATGTCACACACCCATCAGTTGGGACAAGATGGAAGATAGGATCATAATTGGTCCAGATATGCTCAAAGAAATGGATGAGCAAATGAAGTTGATCAAGGGTAGGTTGAAGGAAGCAATCGATAGACAGAAGAGCTATGCTGATAGGAATAGGACTTTCAAACAGTTTGCTACAGGAGATAAAGTCTTTTTTAGGGTTAAACCTCATAAGAGCTCTATCTCATTTGGGAAATCATCAAAGTTGGCTCTGAGATTTGTGGGACCCTTTGATGTACTGGAAGTTATTAATCTAGTTGCATATAGACTAGCGTTACCACCTGCTCTAGCTCGACTCCATAATGTTTTCCATGTTTCTTTGTTGAAACCATATCATCGTGATGCATCTCATATTCTTGATTGGCGTTCATTACAGGTACAGGATCCAGGGGTGGTGCTAGTGGAGCCAATCCGAATCCTAGACAAGTGTAGCATTAAGCTGTGTAACAGAGATAGTACTCAGTACAAGGTCCAGTGGGACCAGTATACTGAGGATAGTGCTACATGGGAGGATTCTGAGACGATAGACCGTCATTTTCCTCATTTGCTTTTACAGATTAGTATTTGCTTTATGCGAAGATACTTGATACTCTGGCTTTTGATTCACATGTTGTGAACTTTGATAGCGTGGATGCTACTATGATTTGTTATGTTATGTTTGAGAACTATGCTGCTAGTTACTATTTCATTATGATTGAGATACTTTGTTTTTACTAATTGAGATAGTATGTTTTATTGATTGTGATGTTATGCTTATTGAATGTTTAATAAGACATTGAGACGATGTCTCTTCCAAGAGGGGAAGGACGTCACGTATAGATTTTATTGATAAATTAAATGCAATTATTAATCATGATATCATTATTTAAATTGAAGTTAAATGATTATTTAAATGAAAGTTAAATGCAAATTCAAATTGAAGTTAAATTGAAATGCAATTGCAATGATTTGAAATGCATTTATATTTAAATTTGGGGTTTGTTATTACTGATGAAAACTTGAGTACAAGTGAACGCAGGAACAAGTGAACGTGATTGAAGGCAAGAACAATGATCAGGTAGAGTCATTTTAGCCATTAGACGTTTATGAGTATGATGGAATCACACACACTCACTTAGTTGATATTTTAATGCATTTTTGTGATTACTGTGTTTGCAAATTTTAAATTAAGTTTTATTGATTTTACCAAAATGTGAAAAAATATATGTTGCTTTAAATGACAATTTTATTAATTTGTGAGAAAATAGATTTTTATTTAAATAACCAAATAATTTAAGTCAATATTTTAACATTGTTTAAAAATAATGATGCTTGTATTTTGAAATTTAAGGAATAGACTTTTATTGTGAAATTTAATAAAATGTAATAAAAGTTGTGTTTTAAAATTATTTGTTTTTATTTTTAAAATTATGAAAGAGGAAATTATAGTTGAATAAATAAACAAATATCTAAGTTGAGTTATTGAAAATAATCTAGAAAATAATTCACGTCAAATTGAAATTGCATTCAATACTTCAGTTAAACAAATTGAAGAAAAATATCTTCAATCAATCTAAAAAGCAATCAAATTGCAAAACATGGAGTTAGAAAATGGAACTGTAGATCACACTAAAATTGTGGATCTTGCCTTGTGAATAACTCCATGAATTGCATGAGAAAAAGAGAATCAATCGGGGAGAAATTCAAATTGGAAAAAGAGGCAGAAAAATCTGTTTTTAGCATTGGAACACAAAAAATAAATAGGTGTTGTTGATATTTTGGGGGATTCACTGGAAATTGATATTATTCTGGAGAAGTAGCCAGAGGATAGAGAGTTTGTTGAACGCAGGAGTCTTCCCTACACACCCCACGCACTGCAGATTGGAGACCACCCACTCACCATACGCAGCAAGAGGAGAGGTCTTGAGGGGACACGCGTTCCAAGAGGGGAGGCTGCAGCTTGCAATCACCAAAGACTCTCCACTTCTCCACGTAGCCACCAAGGGTCCCCACTCTCCCATGCGTAGGAAACCAGTAGAGAGAAGGTAGGGAAGAAAAGGCACGGGCAGTGAGGGAATCTCATTTCCTACGTAGCCAAAAAGAACCTCATCTTTTATGCAGCCACATGGATATCCTCCACACTCGACATGAATGGTAAAGGGGCGTTCGGCCTCAGGAAAAGAGGAAGGTGCACCAGAAGCAGCAAACAATGATGCATAGGGATAGATAGGAGATAGAAGGCAACCAACTAGGAATAGGGAAAGAGAGGTAACAGGGAGGAAGAAGTAGAACAACAGTCTAGGAGAAGAAGTATCATACATAACATAACAAAAATCAAGAATAGAGGACAAGAGTTAAAGAAAGAACAAAGGAAATTCACAATCCATTTCCAGAATTTATCAGGTAGGATCTTGAAATTATTAAACAAAACATGAATAGAGTAAATTGAATGAGATAGTTATTTTATTGTATAGATTTTTAAAACTATTTAAAATTAATTCTGTTACTTCAAATTCTATTTGAATTCTTAAATATCAAACTATGATTTTTCCAGAAAACTACTGACTTTGGAAACATTGAAAGGCAGCTGATTAGATTTAGGAAGAGATTCAAAACAAAAAAACATCATTTCAACTTAGATTTAAAAAGATCTTAAACAAAAAAGTTTGTTTTATTTTGATTTAGAAGAACTTCAAAAATATTCCAAACAAAAAATATTTTGATAAAATATCCTTTAAATTTTAAATGTGATTTCAAGATAGAAGTTAAATTTAGCAAAAATTGCAAATAAAACTAAAAACAATCAAAACATAAACAAAAATGATTTATTTTAATTCTGTTTGAAAAAGTAATTATTTATTTTCTGAAAGTAATCAAAACAAAAAATAAATCAATTAACTTAAAATATTATTTACTTTGAAACCAAACGAACGTGAATAGGATTAAATTTAGGAGTAATAGAACGAAAGAACGTGTGCTCTTTTATGACTATTTTAAAAATATGTACTTAATTACATACTGGAAATACACCTTCTATATTTTTATTTTATTTTTGATTATTTAATTTACTTGATTTATATATTAATTTAATGTCATTTATGGATTAAAACGATGAAAAGAACAACATATGAACTGTTTTGCTTGAAACAAGATTTTTGTTTGATTATTTTTGAAATATTGTATTTAATTGATTGGAACCATGCATGCTTGATAAATGAATGTGCATGTCATGTTTTTCTAGAAAGTTACCTTCCAGGACGGGTGCTGAATATCGGTTAATAGAGAGTGTAGTTTTGTTTTTCCAAAACTGCTTTATTTGTCGTGCATGACATTTTACTTGGCCAAGTAACTTAAGGACCATTGAAATAGATGGAATTAATGAAATCTCTACCATATCCTAGTATCGAACTTGCTTGTTTCTTAAATGAATTAGAAAAATGAAAATGCTTGTGGTTTTACTAGTTATACTACCAGGCACGCACTAGATTCCATCTTGTTCGTAGATTGCTTTTTGCTAAGCGATTCATGCAGGGTCGGGTATTCTTTGAATGATTTAAAAATTTCGGGGAAGCGTAAGCTTCGAGGTTGGGCGGAAAAAGCGCTTGATCCTTGTTCTCATTTTCATTATGAAAATATGCTATTGGATTGAAGATCAAAGGACGTCATCTTCATTTATATTTTATGTATTCTTGAATTATGTATTGAAGAGCTTAAGGCGACTAAATGCCTAAGTCTTGAATTGTAACTTATATTACAAATTCTTTGTATTATTATCAATGTCATGGATTATGACACGTTTATGTATTTAAACTGGAATTGTATATTGAATCTATCTTATCGACTTTAAGTCATTGTTTCGGAATCGATCGGTTTTTATGATGTCTAAATGAATGAATTGTCGACTTTATTTTGAATATAAATGAAATTATTTAAAGTTTTGTTGATGTTTGTTTTAAAGAGTTTCGCTATTTACAACATATGGTATGTGTAGTGATAACCAAACACAAAATACATAAAGCATGTTCATCGAACGTTAATCCTTAAGCATGTTAATCGAACTTCAAACCCATTGCATTTTTGTTGAAATAAAATTCGAATTCCATTCATCAAAATGAAAGCACAATGGAAGGGATCGAATGTCAACATATACTCATCTGAATGAAAATCATAACATACAGAATAAAGATGCCATATAAATGTCCAGAATTCGCCAAGCATAAAACATGTACAATAGATCCAACCAGAGCGTGTATATCGCCTTCTAAAATTAAAGGATATGCACCACATTGATAATGCAATACAAATATTATATGCAGATGCAACAATCATTTTTCACAACCAAAGAACGGGGGAATTCAAACCTAGAATACTACGTCTGAAGCTGGAGGAGAGGCATCACAGCCGATTCCTTTCGCAACCCGCGATTCCGTTTCTTTTTTATTTTCTTTATTTTTTTTCCCAGTGCTTATTCGTTTTCCAAAGAATTATTTCTTTTTCGATAGCAACAATTTTTAGAGAACCCAAAATGTTTACAAAGCCCGACTATTTTTTTTTTATCACGAACCAAAAACTCCACTCTCCATTTTCCAACCCCCGCATTAACAAAAATCCAAAGATTCCTTTTTCAAAAATAAAATCCTTCAAAAATTGCAAGTTTATCAATACGATTAAACAAATTATCTAATTTTGAAAATCCAAACTCAAGACACGAATCAAGATTAAAACCAAAATAGTAACTTGCTCAATATTTTCAATTCGAAAACTTCGCATGTCTCGCATGCAAATAACTTCTGCTTTCTTTCCTTTTTCAATTTTCAAATTAGAAGATCGCACTTACTTTCCTTTTTGATTAAATCCCGAATAATAAATAAATAAGCAATATTGTCAAACACTAAATTAAAATTTAACAATATGGTGATTCAAATATTATTCCATCATCAATCAAAATAATAATTTGTTTGACATTAGAAAACACCCAAGCATTTAATTTTATCACCACTTTAATATTAAATTAAATACTTGACGTTCTAACCTATCACGTTAATACTAAAATATAATGCTTCAATTAAATATTTTATTAACACAACTTATCAATTTACATATATTTAAAACAAATAATTTTCTCATCAATAATTTAAAATACATAATTTTAATAAAACAATCAACATTCCTTTCAAAAATAAATAACATTAGTTATAGTATCTCGCTAATTTAATTACTTAATGAATTAATGATATTCCCATCAAATACAGTTCATTTATATAAACTAATCTCTTCAAAGCATAACGTTCAACTAAAATAATTACTTAACGATAACATAAAAGCTATATTCAAACCATCAAACAATCATCAATAAAACAATAGAAATAAACAAATTGAAACGAACTAATACCCACAAGCATGAGGCACAAACCAACGACATTGATAAACAATGCTAACACAAGTGGCCCTAAGAGCCGAGCGGAGGGGCACTACATAAGTGAAACAGGGCACGACCTTGTTGAATAAACCAGATACTGAGAGGGGGGTGAATCAGTATCCACTAACTCTTATTGAACAATCACCATTAATTTATTTCATTATAGAACAAAAAAGAGCAATAACATAACATGGCATTCATAACACCGAAACACCAGATTTTACGTGGAAAACCTAATGAGGGAAAAAACACAGTGAGGATTAGCTCACAATATATAGTTATATCAAAATGATTGGCTCACTGCCAGATACAAAAGCTCACTGCTTACAGAGGACTTGCTATCCAAAAGGGAGGCTCACTGCCTACAAAAATGTATAAACAAAATTTGGCTAACCACCAAAGTTGAACTGATGAAGATACACCTCAAGTGTTGATTCAGTTCCCTATATTCTTAGAGTGTTTGCTCGTAGATTGATCTCCAATTCACACACTTATACTTCTCTTTTTCACATTAACATCACACATCATAAAACCTTGCACGTCTCTCTCTCTTTTCTCTATATTCAAATCTTCTAAACATCTTGTATATATACCTGTATGCAATAGTTAGGTCGATATCAAAAGATAATTCAATCGTGCCAAAACATCATGAAGTTGGTTGGGACCAAGGCTAGGTCTTCACAATCCAATCGACTAGATATTAGGTCAGCCAAAACTTAATATCGAAATGCAAATACAAAGACCGATGCCAACACATCCCCCAAACATCTGAGAATGCATACATACACGTTTCCAACCGTTATAAACCTTTTCCCAAAACCTTAGATCATATCGAATACCAGAGAGCATATGTGGACCAAAAATATCAGAATTACCAGATCAAATACCAGATGGGATAAACTAGTTTTGCACACTGGTATAGGATACCAGACCAACATGGTGATATAAATGACAACCTAAGACACATTTCCAACAAACTCCCCCTTTGTCATTGATGGCAACATGAAAAAATCCAATTCAAAAATTCATATCTCTCCCCAAAACTCCATATCTCTCCCCCTTTGACATCAATGGCAAAGGGTGCCAAAAAAAAGAGAAAAATGACATGGTGACATTCAAAATTCCAAAAACTTTAAAACATCCAATTCTTCAAACCAAAAAATCTATTTTTACTTCAAATACCTTTTTGTACCTTTGTTTGATCATCGAAAGCAATTTCTTCCATTCCAGAATAACATAATCCATTTTTGTAGACACACTTTCCAACACAACCAACAATGTGAAGGAGGAAGACCAATCTAAGGATGAACATTGTTTTTCACAGTCTTCAGCATCAAAGAGTATTCTAAAAATATGGTCTAGCCAGACCTCAACAACCTCCTTTAGAAGCCAGAAGGTCTTCACAACATCATCCCTCTTTCTCTACATAATAATCATTTCAGCTTGCAACTCACCAATTCTCAATCTTTCTTTCCCATATTTGTCTGCAAAGATGTCAAAGTTCTTCCCAATACTGTTTACCTCAAATTCTATTGCTTCAATTCTGCTTCAAAAATTATCAACTCTTGTAGGCCACCAGAGGCAATACTTGTAAATAATGGTCATTTCTTTCATGCACTCCTTCGTTTCCACAATCAACTCAACTAACCTCTGTTTTTCTTTAGTACATCTCTTTTCAATCAGAGCTTCCAGCTTGCATCCTTCCGGACCTTCAATCACTTCAACTAGATTCTCAAGAAGAGAATTAGAAACAACAGAAACATCAATATTATTGTGAAACAGATACTCAATCAGAGCATCATCAACTTTAAGCCTATCAACCAGAGAGGTTGTACTCCAAAATTCACCAACTTTCTTCATTTTTCCTTTTATTAACATAGACTTGATGTCATCTGGATCAGAAGATTCAGATCCAGGCAGAGATTCTTCTTCTTCTTCCATCTCTTTAGGAATAACAACAATATCTTTAGCAACAACTTTTCTTTTCCTCGATTCTGGATGGGAATCACTAACAACAATTTCCAATTCTTTCATACCAGAGGAGAAACCTTCATCAAATCAACTAGGCATAACTTCACCAGAGCTCACTACAGTCTGCAACAATAAGAAAAAGTTCTTGCATGCACTCTCTTTATCCTCAAAACTCTCCAAATGTTTGCGAATTTGTTTTGCAATGGGAATCCTAGATTCCCACACAACATCCTTCTTTCCCAGTAGGGATTTCAAAAAATAAAGAACCAAACATGTAAGCAACGATCCAAAATGAAATGGATATCCTTCTTTCAGTGACAATTAAATGTTCTCGACCGGATTCTCAAGAATTAGCTTACATAAATCAAATTGCATGTTCTCCTTAACCATCTTATACGCCAAATATACTGCAATAGCCGAAGTAGAAATTTCTCTATTCTTGAAAAATATTTTATATGAAATACCATATGCAATATACCTAACCAAAGAATCGGCAATAGTATCAATCACAGTGCACGGGGATCCTTGTTGACTCCCGCCAATTCCTCTACTTCATTGTATTTAACCGTCTTCCCTCCAGGAAGTTCTCCAACACTGCACAATTCGGTAACCGCTTCGATCGCATCCTTCGAGAGAAGATAAGATTTGTCCAATATAATGCTGCCGTCCTTGAATTTTCCCAAGAGAAAAAAAATAAATTCTTTATCAACAAACCAAGGGAATTCTCCCCATATGTCCAAACCTAGGGTTTGCAAGTTCTGAAATTCACTTGGTTCCAACCCTAGTTCCAGTGTCTAGATCTTCCAATTATCAAATTCATCTAGCTCAAGTCTTTTCAACTTCAAAGGAGTATTCCTACTTGATCCTCTAATAGAACTTTCCATTATAGCTCTTAAATAACAAAAAACTTCTATTACCTTCTTCTGCTGTCATGAGATAAGGAGACTTCCAACACCTGCTTTCAAATATCCACAATGTTCTCTTCGACATTCTTTGACTCGCTTCAAAAATGCTTCAAGAGAGTTCCAAATCACTCTACAATTCCTTCGAATGTAATGATGATAAAAAATGATTCGAGAAACTTCCTTTATATTCCATCGTTTTTCCCTAACTCACATTAAATGCAAAAAGATGTCAAACTTTTCTTCCATTTCGACTGAGAAACCCTAATTCACTCCACAAAAGAACATGCTTGCATCTTTTCTATCGATTCCTTTTGCAACATCTTAGTCTTGACAAACTTCATACCATATCCACGTGCCAACACCTGACATGTTGTACTTCCAAGGGTTTAATTAATTTTCTAATAATGCTCCCCCTAAGACCAGGCTAGGTCTAGTTCCCGGAGGAATCATCTGCACTAGATGAAGGTACAGACGCATCAGTAGTCTCTGATTCTTCTTTATTTTTCCATATCTTGCTCATTTCTTGCTTAACCCTCTTCCTTGTCAATCTTTTCGACCGGTTTATCATTCTTCACTGGAGCAAACTGCTTTCCTTTTTTACTTCTACAATCTTTTGAAATATGTCCTAGTTTCTTGCAATGATAACAAACAATGTTTCTCTGTCTAGTTTGATTTCCATTCATCCCTATTTTGCATTGATTGGATTTATGTACAAACATGTTACAGGTATAACAATAGCCATCAAAAGATTGATTTATCCTTCCTCTATCAAATTTGTTCATCATCACTCTACTAACCATCCTTACTTGTGATCTGCATTCAGTAGCTTTATGTCCTATCTTCTTGCATGTATAACATTGTTTGGAGAAGGGACCAAAAAACTAATTTAGCCTACTCCTACACTCAGTTGCCTTATGTCCAAATTTATTACATGAAAAACATACACCGTTGAAAGATGAGTACCTTTGTGCATTTCGTTGTCTGATAGGTGGTTTCCTTCGAGAATTTATTTCCTGCTTTCCTTTATCCCGAGTCTTCTGATTATCTATTGGATTTGAATTCTGCATTTTTCTACTAGCTTCATTTCGTAAGCCACTTTTGTCCTTAGAGGGTTTATGTCCAGCTATTAATTCATCAAGCTTAGTGGAACTTGTCTTAAAGTCATCTTCACAGAGTTTTGCTTTCTCAAGATCTGCTTTCAGATTCATCACTTCCTGTTCAAGTCTAGAGCAAACATCAACCTTGCTTTGTATCACTATCTTCAAACATTCTTCAACTTTCACCTTTCCATCTATCTTCAACTTCAGTCCAATATTCTCATCATTTGTTAGCTTCAATTCTTCACTCACTTCTTTGTATCTTTCTTTAAATTTCTTTAACCACTCTTTCAATTTACGGACACAGTCATTAGCTTCATCAAGATTCTCCTTCAGATCTCTATTCTTGATTTCAACCTTGTTAAGATCTTCAAGGGTAGTCCAGAGCTCTTATTTATCCATTGTTTAATTTGCAAGATCTCCCTCAAGCTGTTAGACTTCTTCAGAGGAACTAGAAAGCTCTAATACCAATTGTTGAATAAACCGGATACCGAGAGGGGGGGATTGAATCAATATCCACTAACTCTTATTGAATAATCACCATTAATTTATTTCATTATAGAACAAGAAAGAGCAATAACACAACATGGCATTCATAACACTGAAACACAAGATTTTACATGGAAAACCCAATGAGGATTAGCTCACAATATATAGTTATATCAAAAGGACTGGCTCACTACCAGATACAAAAGCTCATTGCTTACAAAGGACTTGTTGTCCAAAAGGGAGGCTCACTGCCTACAAAAATGTATAAACAAAATTTGGCTAACTGCCAAAGTTGAAGTGATGAAGATACACCTCAAGTGCTGATTCAATTCCCTATATGCTTAGAGTGTTCACTCGAAGGCTGATCTCCAATTCACACACTTATACTTCTCTTTTTTGCATTCACATCACACATCATAAAACCTTGCACATCTCTCTCTCTTTTCTCTATATTCGGATCTTCTAAACATCTTATATATATACCTGTATGCAATAGTTAGGTCAACATAAAAAAATAATTCAATCGTGTCAAAACATCATGAAGTCGGTTGGGACCAAGGCTAGGTCTTCACAATCCAATCGACTAGATATTAGGTCAGACAAAACTTAATACCGAAATGCAAATACAAAGACCGATTCCAGCACATCCCCCAAACATCTGAGAATGCATACATACACGCTTCCAACCATTATAAACCTTTTCCCAAAACCTTAGATCATATCGAATACCAGAGAGCATATGTGGACCAAAAATACTAGAATTATCGGATCAAATACCGGATGGGATAAATTGGTTCTGCACACTGCAACAGGGTACCAGACCAACATGGTGACATCAATGACAACCTAAGACACATTTCCAACAGACCTATGGCCAAATTCATCACCACTAGATAATCGATCATTGTTTGACCCTCACTTTGACATCCTATGAACCGAAGTTATATTTCACTCTCTAATTGGCCTCTAAATTGATCCATTGAATTAGTCATCTATTTGGTATGAGTTTTCCACAATCCACCAATTAGTTGTGCAAGCTTCTGGTTTAAACTGTGTATATTTTTAGCTCGACATTTCAGATTACACTCAGTGATCCATCATCAAGAAGGGGAGAAAATATGAGGCCTGATCCAGTGATCCATCATCAAGAAGAGAAAATGTGAGGCCTAATCCAATAATCCATCATAAGGAAGATGAGAAAATGTGAAGTAGGGGATTGCATATCAGGCCTCACATTTTCTCTTCTTTTTGATGATGGATCACTGGGTGTGATCCGAAACATCGAGTTAAAAATATACATAGTTAAATCCAAAAACTTGCATAATTATATAAATACACAATATTTTACTAAATTTTTAATATTATATTTTTAAACAAGACCCAAAATTCAACAAACTCTTAAAAAAAGGGTATAAAAAGAACTGAATTTTCTTGAGATTTTATTAAGGGTGTGATGATGACAAGCACCTACAAAAGCCCTAGGCCTAAGCTGCATAAGACAAACAATTCTAATGGAGGTACAAAGAGGGTTGAAAGGAACAACTTCAATCTTCTTAAATAAAAATAGTGAGCATAAATGGGTTTGCCAACAAGTGTGGGGGAGCACATAAAATTAGTTGGTAGTACAGGTTGGGCGTAAATGAGATTACCACATCAACTTATAAAGGAAATGCAGGACGGGGTTGACAATAGCAAAGCGCTCTTAAATGTGGGGACCAGCACGGTCACATGCTGACGTCTGAGTTGGTAGAGTAGATGCAGATGCAGATGCAGATGCTTGCTATTCACTTAATTAACCGCTAAAGTTGAAAGGACGAAGAACTGAAAATGCACGTTTTAAGGCCCATACATATCCTATGATGCCCCAAAACCCGCTAATCCAATTCTTACTCAATAAACTACGCGCAGGTTTTGCCGGTGAGATGTCCCCGGAAAGAAATGTCAATCGCATTGTAACTAGGAAGTCTGATGATGGAATTCAACTTTTTAGCTTGAGAATTTTCGGAAAAAGCTAAGGTTGTCTATTCATGATCACTATTAAAAAAAATGAAAAAAAGTTGCGGTTAAGTTATATAATAATTGTGTAATGAAAAAATTCAGATGGTAAGTTATACAACAATTGTGCAATGAAAATTTTTAGTGGTTGTATACATTTTTTTATGTTTTTTATTTTCAATTTTTATTGTCAAATTTTTTTTATTAATGTTTTATATGTAATTCATTTTCTATATTTGAAATAAATGCTTAGAAAATAAATAAAAGTGTTGTGGGATCATTAGTTCCACAAAAGAATTTTAAAATAATTGAGGGTAGTTGTTAGACAAAATAAGCTTATTGGTCGCATAAGACCATGACCTTAGTCTAGACTAATATAGTAAATTCCATAAATATAAGAATAAATCAATGTAGACCAAACAATTAATATTTGAGCAATTGATAGAAAGATAATGAAGATGACAAGAATGTTTAGTTGTATACTTGAAGAATGTATAAAAGTTTAGTGTGATGTTAAAAATGAAGTGTCTTGAGATTAAAACAAAATAATGATAAATTGGTATATATGACTTATAATTCTAATTTTTTAATTTCTTTCATAGGAAAAGTTTGGAATTATGAATTTATCTTACACTAGTGAACTCATCTGATAGAATTAATAGAACTCTTTTCTCTACTTCATTCAATGTGTTCTTGCTTCTTCTTCCCTTCTTGATATCTAAGGGCTCGCGAAATTTATAAATACTTTAATCAGGTTACTATTATGTCATAAAAGAACATTTTCTCCTAGGTTAAACCTTAGAAAACAAAGACAAACACTTGAAGACAACATAATTTAGTCTTGCAAATTCTCCTAAAAATGCTCATGTAGAACTACATCCCATTTAGTGCATTAAGCATAAAATGTGGATAGTATGTGAGAGGTAGTATGTGAATACACTCTCAAAGTTTGGAGATTCCTAAAATGAATACATTTTAAATACACATGTATAACAATAATCCATGCAATATTGTACTTGATTGGCCCTTTAAGGAAAACAGTGATTGGGAGTTAGCTTAAATTTGACTTGAAAAAATTTAAAAGAGATGGCAAGTCCACAAGTGCGGGGATGATTCCATGAGTGTGAACTCATCCCATCAAATTCTAAGATCAACACAATTCAAATCTCATTATTCTACTTCCAACACATGTAGTAAACTATAATTTTAAGTTACAATTAAAAAATTATGATCAAGACAATAGACAACCATCTGTTGGCCAACATGCCAAGAAGGTGGAAAAATCAAGGTGGGTGCATAAATACATGCACTAAATACATAAATAGGGTGAATATGCTAGAAAATGTGTCTATGAGGATTAGGTAAAAATGAAAGCATAAGAAGGTGTATAAGTGGATAGATAAAGGCATGGGAAAAAAGTACCCACTTTAGATAAAATTGCGTCACTTTTCATTATATAAATCTATCATGGGACTTTCTCAAAACATGCATAAGATTAAATGGAAAATGACATGAATATACAAATCTCAACATTACAAAAAGAAACAATAACGATAGATATTATTACATACAAGTCAGTTCTTGTGCAATCTAGGTCTATCTTAAACATCATCCTTTATCTTGCATTGTGTATAAATACAAGATTTATGTTAATAATTGTAGTTATCATTGATATTGATATTTGTGAAACCATCTAATTTTTATGAGGTTATTAAAATAAATTTATTTTTTGTAGTCCACCAGGCAATCTGAACTTCATCTCAGAAATTGTGATTCAGTTGAGAAAATATTATACTCATTTAGTAGACTGACATAGCTTCTATCTAAAACATTTTGCTACAGATGACTATGGCAAAGACTCGTGGTACAAAGAAAATGGATTTTTGTAAATGAATATGCAGAAACCCTTAGAATAGAACATGCATAGTTACTCTCCTATGGGAGACTTTCAATTTTTACACAACCTCAAATTAATAGGATTAACCAGTCTACCTAACAACTCATTTACATAACATTTACATAAGATTTAAAGTTGGTTTGGCTTTATCTCAACTACTTAACAACTTTCAAAATTATAATTTTGACATAAATTGCCTCCAAAAATGGAACTACACCATAGGCAAGGTGATGCCAAGAGACTGTCGATATCGATCGTGGAGTCACAAATAGGCAAGTGGTAAACATAACAAAGTAGAGCAAGACACCATGTATTGTGTGTTCTAATACAATGAACTACCTTGGAGCCAATTATGAACCTTGATTGCTTAATGTAGGATTTGATCCAACAGTAGCATTATTTGGAGGAGGTCCCACACCCCACTTCCCTTCTGATTCCAAAGGTTCAACAACATGAACTCCTCCATCAGTCATGCCAAGAGAAAATTGATTTGGTTCAGATGGATGTGATGCAATTACTAGAGGATAAACACTGCACAAATAGTCAAGAATACATTAAATCATAAAATGCTTGATCCATTTATCCCTACATCACTTAATTTTGCCTCTCTGAGCTAACTCACCTATTCATGCCTAAAGTAAATATGCAGAAGGTGCAATACGATAGTGTGGCCTCAAGCTCTCTGCATCAAATATTCCTACTGCACCATCACAAAAGCTTGCAAATACTAGGAGGGTGTCACATGAATATATTGCACTTGAAATGGGAGCAGATAGAGAGTCATGAGGTATCCACTGTAGTGCAATAAAATGTGATATTAGTCATACGGTCATATACAGAAAGTAGCTAACATCATAATCACTTGCTAAATTTGAATTCCCAATTGCTGAGAAGGTCTTACATAACGCAAACGGTCCAACTTAGAAGCATCATATATAGCAAGTTGGCTCTCGTGAACAACCAACAAGTGAACTTGATCATTATGCAACTGTACTCTTATATCCCCAACATGTGGTGATGATCTTCCTAGCTGTACTTGTATAAATTTTGATTTTTGCTTCTCTCATATATTTGTGCTCCAGACACATAGCTACCAAAATGTTGGCCAAACATTTATTAATAAGAATCTATAAGAATATGAATATACAAAATGGGATGGCAATTGATTTAGAAAAAAAAGGCATATACCTAGGCATCGGCCCTAGAGGATACTAGCACATTCAATGAATGTGAAAATGCCAAGCCTGTAATTTTATTTTGGTGGCCCTTAAGCTTTGTTTTTACCCGTTTAGTTCAAACAAGTTTTGAAAAGACACAAGTTACAAACAAAACAAGAACACAAAACTCTGGAAAACCTTATGTGTGTATAGCATGCACTTATTGCATTTTAAAGATAAAAAACTTATAAGCTGCATTCTTAGAAGCAAAAGATCCCAAGTTCCACAAATTTTTTTTATCATATCCATTTTAAAAGTATGTTTTAGTTATACTCAACTGCATATATCAGTTAAAACTTAAAAGAATGGTGGCAACACCACATTTTTGTACATAAGACTCTTATCAACTTCTCCTACCATGCCAAATTTTCTTGCATAGACTAAAACTTCCCTAGTGCTTCTCATATACTATTAGAATACACCACCATAACTGTCAATGTTATTGTAATTAGGAACTTCCCTTAGTAGAAATCAAAAGAATTCCAATTAATGTCCAAGACTCCAAAGAACTCATAAAGAATAAAGATTTCAAAAGATGCTGAGAATAGTAAACAAAGTATAGATTTGGCCATACCAGGCTAATCTTCGGACCAATGCTAATAGGTGGAAAATAAACTGCACAACAATCTTATACACACTTAATAAATGGACCATGGCAACAAAGTTGCCTAAAAAAATGTTAGTGAAAATAATGCTCACACAACAACTTTACCCTAATTAAATTGTAAACTTAACTTTACCCCTAACACTAATTATAGTTATAATTGTAATTCTAGCTCCACTTACCATAATTCTAATTATAACCTTAACCTTTACCATAACCTTGACTCTAACCATAATTCTACTGATTCTTGAATTATAGTAAGAAGAATTAGGGTTAAAATTTGTAGGATGTCAAAATTTGCACTTTGTTAAAAACAAAACCTTCAACACACCTCCACTTTAGTATGGTTAGTATCTTAAACAAGACAAATAATCAGCATCTCCATAGAATAATCCAAGATGCTTGATAAACAACATAACAAGCTAAACTAATTAAAAGCAAAAGAAGCATATTAGATACCTATTCTATGGTGGATTGGTGCACCTTGAGTATGTGCAGGAGCCCTTTCCCAATCCTTGGACAAGCTAAGTGATGAAAATATAATGCTATGATGATGAATAAAATTAGTTATCAAATGAAGAGAGTAACTTCGCATGGGAGTGTGTTGTGTATTTAAAGGACAGAAGCCTTGAATTTATAAGTGAGATTGAAGAGAGAAGAGACAAAGTTGAATAATGTGAGACTAATCCCCAACCAATATGAAAGAGCCACTTGTCACTATGTGAATGGGCCATGATTGTGCAAGTTTTGATCAATGTGTCAATAAATGACATTAGGCGGCCTTTTCAAATTTCAAATTTGACTTGTTGGAGGGAGAGAAAAGGGTCTTAAATGCCAAGTGGGGGACATGTAAGAAGGGAGTTAATGTCATGTTGGAAAGGACAAACCATTTGAGAGGGAAATTCAAATTGGAGGAATATTCCCTATTATGCCATGGTTTTAAATGTAATTAAGAATTTAGTTCACACTACCTTTATTTCAATATTAAAAAAAAAACAAAAATGGCAGCTTACCAAACTACTAATAAAGTAGAAATTTAAGTCTTAAAAAACATTAAAACAAAAATTTGTCTAAAACATGATAAATTGTAATCAACAAACCATTCCAAGCTTAGAAACGTACCAAAGTAGATATTTAAGTAAAAAAAATCAAAACAAAAATTTGTCTAAAACATGGTAAATTATTATCAACAAACCATTCCAAGCTTAGAAACGTACCAAAAATCCTACTAAATATGGTAACTAACAAATAATGAAAAGGATATTTTAAGCACAGTGAAAATTATCGTTCCGACTGCCACCATGGACTGCCCAAGAGAATGGGAACATGCGCGACATTTAAGGAGTTGAGGTAATCAGATTTTTAGAAAGTCTTTAAACTGAACGGCTGGACAAATTAAACCGAGTTGGTTTTACGGTTTGAGAAGTTTGAGTTTGCAGGTAATCTGGGTTAAAAAGAAACAATGAGTCAGCGGTGTCTTAATGAATGTGTATTAATGGCTGCGTTTGACAAATTCACGAGTTCTGTTGAGCCGTGGGATGTTCTTCAATACTGGGATGGACAACTAAGCTTTGGTTGCTGTGTGTTTTTGTTTACCCATTAGGTAGCCATTCTTGTTATTCGTATTCATTTTCACCTTCACCATGGCCATCACCATCACCATCCTCCGCATTCAATGCAGGAAAGGGAGGTGGGCACAGCAGCGTATTATGTATAAAGCCTGCTCCACCCCCTGAGCCGTTCGCAAGCCAGAAATATGCCTTTCTTGTTGGGTTCAGTCAGTCATACATTCGTTTTTTGTTAATCGGATAGTTTCTTGGCCCGAGCATTCAGTTCCTCTGCTGTGCTGTAGTGATGGGTCGCGGGGGAAGGATGGAGCAGAGTTCGAATCCCAGGAACAGTGATGATAGTAATAATAGTAATGGTGCTGCTGGTGGGGCTTTGACGGAAAGCCAGAGGCGGGGTCTGCCGGATTTTCTGTTAACCGTGAAGCTGAAGTATGTACGGCTGGGTTACCACTACCTGGTGCAAAATTTTCTGACGCTTATGCTGGTTCCGCTAATGGTGGCAGTGCTTCTGGAAGTGGGCCGAATCGGGCCTGGGGAACTGAAATTGCTGTGGCAGAAGCTTGAGTTCAATCTTGCCCATGCCGTTTCGTGTTCTGGACTGATGGTGTTCATAGCCACGGTCTACTTCCTGTCGCGGCAGAAAGTAGTATACCTTGTGGACTACTCCTGCTACCGCCCGCCGGACTCATGCCGGGTCCCCTTTGCAACCTTCATGGAGCACTCGCTGCTGTTCAGGTATTTTGATCAGAAAAGCCTGGATTTTCAGAAAAAGATCCTAGAGCGCTCCGGTCTGAGCGAAGAAACCTGCCTGCCGCCGGCGCTTCACTACATTCCGCCGAGCCCAACTATGGCGGCCTCGAGAGAAGAGGCGCAGATGGTGATCTTTTCCGCCATGGACGATCTGTTCGCGAAGACGGGCGTGAGGGCGAGAGACATCGACATTTTGATAGTGAACTGCAGTCTTTTCTGTCCGACACCATCGCTGTCTGCAATGGTGATAAACAAGTACAAAATGAAAGGGAACATCAAAAGCTTCAATCTCTCCGGCATGGGCTGCAGCGCCGGGGTAATTTCACTGGACCTGGCGAGAGACCTGCTTCAGGTGCACCGCAATTCATACGCCGTTGTAGTAAGCACCG
The DNA here is from genome assembly GCA_007115665.2 of Sequoiadendron giganteum. Taxonomy (NCBI): domain Eukaryota; kingdom Viridiplantae; phylum Streptophyta; class Pinopsida; order Cupressales; family Cupressaceae; genus Sequoiadendron; species Sequoiadendron giganteum. The sequence goes on along the minus strand of CM021100.1, from coordinate 32,596,498 downwards.
AGACCATAACCCCCAATTGGTACTGCGGAAACCAGAGATCCATGCTGCTTCCCAACTGTCTCTTTCGCATGGGCGGAGTCGCTATTTTGTTAACCAACAAGCCGAGCCTGCGCTCCCACGCCAAGTACCAGCTGGTGCACGTTGTCCGCACACACAAGGGCGCAGATGACCGGGCGTACCGGTGCGTGTACCAGGAAGAAGACGACGCTGGAACCGTCGGCATGTCGCTTTCCAAAGACCTGATGGCTATAGCCGGTGAGGCGCTCAAATCCAATATAACAACCCTAGGCCCACTGGTTCTGCCCATTTCCGAACAAATCCTCTTCTTATTCTCTCTCCTCGGTCGGAAACTCATAAACCCTAAGTGGAAACCCTACATTCCAGACTTCAAGCAGGCCTTCGAGCATTTCTGCATCCATGCCGGCGGCCGCGCCGTTATTGACGAGCTCGAAAAGAACCTGCAGCTGTCGGCGGAGCATGTCGAAGCCTCGCGTATGTCGCTTTACCGTTTCGGTAACACTTCCTCTTCGTCTCTCTGGTACGAGCTGGCTTACATTGAAGCAAAGGGCCGAATGAACAAAGGTGACCGCGTTTGGCAGATCGCTTTCGGTAGCGGCTTCAAGTGCAACAGCGCGGTCTGGAAGTCTCTGCAGACTATTAAACCTCCTACTGCTGGTCCCTGGTCTGATTGCATTCTCAGATACCCCGTCGCCATTCCTGATGTCGTCAAGATGTAAGCAGGCTGCGTTTGCCTAGTTAGTGGTGAATTTGGTGTAGTTTTAAGGGATTTCAGATCAGATCGCGATCATTTTAGTTTATGCCGTTCTACTCTCGTGCCCACTTCTATTTTATTGTACGCGTGATAAACCTCACGTGGAACTGTCTGTGTTGTCTTTTGCCCATCCATCCATTAATATGTGCACAGCTTTTCTAGCATTTTATAATGTATCTATGGATTTGCTAATTAATGTCGCCTTTTGTTTGAACTTTTTCTTGGATTGGACATTTCATCTCTGCGACTTCTGCTCTGTTACAAATGTCGTTTTGTTCTCGATGTTTCGGGAGTGAATGACGATTATCAGAAGTCTTCTAATCTTTCCTTTATTTACACGTACAGGAATTTGAATTTGGAGTTTAGACATGATTGCTATATTTCCGGATTTGAACTTAAGAACTCAAAACTTTGTGAATTAAATTATATTACTGAAATTTTTAGTTATATTTTAGTTTGCCATGTTTTTTGAAATAGGATTTTAGATGTGGGAAAGTATGATTTTGTTTGCATTCATATTCTGCAATATAGAATGAACTTTATTTAATTCAATTTATTATGGCTACTAGTTGATAATAATATAAATTTTATTACATGTGAAGGAGTATATTATATATTATTTGGATATAGCTTATAGTTTTATAAGGAGGTTTTTAAAAATATTTTAAGAAGCTAGCAAGCTTATGGTTTTTTAAATTGAATTATTCTTATAGAAATTGAGAATTTTCAAGGGCACGATTTCAATTAATGTCGTAGATGTTTTGTCTTTTGATGCAACCATCTTTTGTATAAAAATAGATTGTAAAGTAGATCATAAAGCTTCTTTTATAAAAGTCTTAACTTTCAAAAAAAAATTAATTATACAAGAAACTAGTATAAATAACCTTGCAATATTGCATTTACCTTAAAAATAATAATGACCATGTATTATAATATAAAAGGTTGGTGTACAACTTCTACACATTTATCTAATTTTGTGATAGAATACACTTAAAATATAATTTCATTATGTATATTGACTCCCAATAATATGACCATCTTTCTATATATCAAAAAATTTAAAAGTCTTGAAATTTTAGTATTTTCAGGTTCCTCTACTTAATTTTAGCAAGTTTTGTTTTAATTCTATGGTCTTGATATAAAATCTCTCCATTATAACTCTATTTTTAATAGTTGAAATTATAGGATATTTGAAGGGATCTCTACTTCATTTTAGCAATTTTTTTTTATAAATTCTATGATCTTGATATAAAATCTCTCCATCATAACTCTATTTTAGTGCATCAAGTTTATATTTTGGAAAAAGAAAATGCAAATGTTAATTAAAATATTTTTAAAATTTTGAAGACTACACTTATAATCTACAAAATAGTAATCTTTAATATTTTTTAAAATGTTAATTACATGAAAACATTAACTTTTTGAATAATATAAGAAGTCAATAACAAAGTAATGCTACATATGTATTTAGTGAACACTTCTATTTTGTACATCCTAGATATAATTTAGGTACAATAAACTCATTGTCTTTCAATTGAAAAAAATTAAATTCAATTGTGTTAATAAGTTGGCTTAGAGTGTAGAACTAGTGTAGACAAACTCCCTCTCGTTGCTCAAACAAATTTAACCACAACTCACAATAACAAATAGGCTATACTTTGCCCAAAGATTGCAACAACCCTCCTTCCTTTATTTGACTTCATATTCAATTTCTATCTACAAGCAATAAATCATATACAATCTTCTATTTTCAAATTTACATACCATTAATTTCAAACAATACAAAAATTCACATTTTCTTTGTTTGTTGCCATACATCTATGACATATAATTCCTTCATTCACATCTGGATTCTTTTCTATCTATCTTACTAGACCAATTCTATTCTTCAATATCCCACTTACAAATCTCAACCCTCTATACACTTATTTTTTTAAATCTCTTCTTTCTTAGTGTAGCTTGCCTCCATTCCCTTTATTTGCTACACATTAAAATTATCTCTCTCTCTCCCCTTAGCAACGATCATTTTCCCCAAATCTATTTTTTTAGCCTTAAGGATTATATGTGTGTAGTTTATAATTTTATTTTCCAACTTATTTCTAGCTCTATAATTTTTATTTAAATTCTTCAGCTTCCTCTTTGGTTGCATGCACCTTCTCCCTTCCCTTCTACATGGTTGTTCATTTTCTTGTTTTTTTAATTACTTCTTTCTTTTCCTTCCTTGTGGCGTGGTCTGTCCTCTCTTGGAAATTTTTATTATAATTTTTTTAACTTCCTTTCATATGTGCACCCCCCTCATCTTCTCTATCTTTGAATTTTTTCTTTCCTTTATCCTTTATCCAAACTTATTTATTTTAATTAAAATAAAGCTAACAATCTAATTTAATTTACAAATGAAAATATGGAGGGATAACATCTAACATGATAAAGAATGAGTGTTCGTTCTTTTGCAATAACCATCCTTCTGGAAAACTCAATTCAAAGAAGACTAAATATGCTAATTTGACGTAATCGGGTGTTGGTAGGCGAAAAATTGAAGTTCTTTGATTCACACGAAAATTGGCGAGTAGACTCAAAATGTTGTCCGACAGGCCCTTGTAAAAGGATTTTACTCCAAACCTCCAAAATTGTGAGATATTAAACTTATTGAAACTAAAATTTGTTTTTAGGTGATGTCAATTGCCAGTCTGCCTGGATGCTCTTGCATTAGACATGCCAGGTAGGAAGTTTGTAAGCATAGGATCACAAAGGTGGAGTTGAGTAGTTGAAATACTCTCCCAAGTTGCATCCAACCTGCAACGAACTTTATCACTAGGATAAGTGTACAAAGTCATTTCTTCTTCATCCTCTTCTAACATCTAGCTAGAACATTCACCATCTTCCTCCAACAAATTTGCACCCTCTCCCTCCTTTCTCTCATGGAATTGCATCCACCATGTACCGTCCTCCACCAAATATTCCCTACTCTCCTCTCCTCCTTCATGGGATCCAACCCACCACAAACCGACTACCTCCACGAAGTTCTACTTGTAACATCCTCTACAATTTCTACACACAAATATGCAACATCTATGCACAACTTTGCAACTGCAAATTTATCCTCTAAAATAACATCCTCTTCTACTCTCACTATGGGAGAATAATCACAAATAAAATCAAAATATTCATAGATTACCTCTTTTTCTTTCACTGTAACATTCATCTACTTTCCTTCATTAGCAAGCTTACGAAACCACTCTTCTACTACTGCCAAAATCTAAAATATTAAGTCATGCTTGTCTTCACCATTTGTAATCTCTTCACATTCCATTGCTGCAATCACATCCTCTACAACTACATCTTCATTATCTTCAACCATCATCAATGCTACACTTGCATCCTCTTGTTTATAATTTTCTTCTTTCACCATGCCTTCCTCATGGCATGTCTTTGTTGCAACCTCTTCACTCTTGATATCCTTTCCATGCTGCCATGTTTCCAATCTACTCAATCTTGCTTTTATATCATCCATCATTTCCAAAATCTTCCTCTTTTCATACTACCTCCATCCATCCATATCATAGGCTTCTTCCTCGCGAGTATACACATCTCGTCTGCTGTTGCAATCCATCACTACCACATCACACACTCTACAAAAACCAAATTCTTCATGATTTTTAGCTCACAATCACTCATGACTTTGCACACTTACAACGATTCTTTTGAGCTCTTCACAACCACACTTCATCTACCCATAGGTGCCTCACATTTGACACTCTGCCTATACGCTCAAAACCTCCTACTTTAATACCATTTGGTGCAAACAAACTCCCTCTCACTGCCTAAACAAACTTAACCACAACTCACAATAACAAATAGGCAATACTCTGCCCAAATGTTTCAACAACCAGGTTCTTCCTTTATTCAAATTCAAATTCAATTTTCATCTACAAGCAATAAATAATATACAATATTCTATTTTCAAATTTACATGCCATTAATTTCAAATACTACAAAAATTCAAATTTTTTCTGTTTGATGCCATACATCTATGGAATGAATCCTCTATATACTTCCTTCAATCACATCTGGGTTCTTTTCTATCAATCTTCCTACACCAATTATATTATTTAATATTACAGTTTTCTCCTCATTCCACTTACACACTTCAACCCTCTCTACATCTATTTTTTTTAATCTCTTCTTTCATAGTGTAGCTTGCCTCCATTCCCTTTATTTGCTACACATTAAATTTTATAACTCTCTCTATCGTTAGCAATGATCTGTTTCCCCAAATCTCATTTTTTTAGTCTTAAGGATTATATGTGTACAATTTATAATTTTATTTTCTGGCTCTGCAATTTTTATTTAAATTCTTCAACTTCCTCTTTAGTTGCATGCACCTTCTCCCTTCCCTTATGTGTTTCTATTCATTTTCTTGTTTTTTTATTACCTCTTTCTCTGCCTTCCCTATGGCATGGTCTATCCTCTCTTGGATTTTTATTTTAACTTCCTTTCATATGCGCAATCCCCTCATCTTCTTTGTTTGAAAATTTTCTTTGCTTTGTCCTTTATCAAAATTCATTTAATTTAATTAAAATAAAACTAGCAATCTAATTTAATTTATAAATGAAAATATGGAGGGATAACATCCAACATGATGAAGAATGAATGTTCATTATTTTTCAATAACCATCCTTCTAGAAAAATCAATTCGAAGAAGACTAAATATGCCAATTTGACGTAATCAGGTGTTGGCAAGCGAAAAAAGCAAAGAACATCAGGTGTTGGCAAGCGAAAAAATCAAAGTTCTTTGCTTTGCACAAAAATTGGCAAGTAGGCTCAAAATGATGTCCCACAGATTGAGCTGCAAAAGGACTTTATTCCAAACCTCCAGAATTGTGAGATATTAAACTTACTGAAACATAAATTTATTTTTGGGTGATGTTGATTGTCATTCCGCATAGATGCTCCTGCATCAAGAACACTTTGAACTTTCACTCTATTTTAGGCCACTTTGTATGTTTATTGTAACTACTTGGCTGGATCACAATTTTTATTGATTTGGTTGTTCTATTAAACCAATTTCTTGGATTATGAGTTTCTTTCAAGTTCAAACCCATGCCTATGAATATGTCTTGTAGTTTTAAAATCTCAATTATATTACATGAATTTATATCCTCCAATCTATCTTAATTGCTACTAGTCATAATATACCAATTTTTACATCATAACTTTTAAATTGTTTCTAAGTCAAGTATGAAAGGGCATCACCCCTAGGTCACTATCCATCATGTCTATAGGATTTATCATTTGAGGAAATTAAGGGAAAATATACCAATTCCACATAAGATTTATGAGAGGAAAGTGTAATACATGTATTTAGAATCCATAATGCGAAAGAATAACAAAGCCTAATTTCACATAGGATTTATGAGAGAAAATTACAAACAAGTACTCAAGATCCACAATGCAAAAAAATAATAACCACAAAGTGGTATTGCGTAAATCATGTGCCTCAAAACTATGAGCTCACTAAACCATAGCCCAAAAATTAAATATTTGTGTCCTAGTTGGCTCTAATAATATATTTTTCTCCAATGTGATACAAATTAAATATATATTATGGTGTTTCATATAACATACAAGTATTCTAAAAAATGATCAACTCATGTGATATCTATATTTTTAGATGCACCATAATTAAATATTTATTTTTAACAATATTAACACTATTATTATGCAAGGCACACACCATCATATAATTTCTCTTTGAATCACTCATCATTCATAATCATTCACTTCTAGCATTCTACCTCATAAAATCATCCCTTCCCTTGTCATAACACCATTTTACATCATCCTAATTTGATTGCATCACCTCTTTGCTAATTTTTTTTGAAACACTAGTTTCATATTAGGTCATTACATTAGCCTATTACAATTTTGTTCCAATAACAATTTCCAAGTTATCTTACAATTACATCATTTGCACTCATTACATGTCTTTTTTAAGTTAATTAAAAATCATTAAATTTGATTCAAAGGTCTGTCATAAGGAGAAGATCTTCACTTGGCTCCTAAAGTTGTTTGTCAACATTACCAATTATTTATTATAATTCCAGATAGTGGGGTGAATCTATGTTTGTAGGTACAAAAGGTCTAAGTTTTTAGGCTCATTTATGTGAGTAGAGATTATTTTACACATTAAATTTGAATCCATAACCTGGATAGAGATCATGTTCATATGAATTGAATTAACCCAAGTTGGTACACAATCACAAAAATCACCTTTTTTAAATGTCATTATATTGTCATATTTGATTACACACACAATCTATTACAACTCTTTATCTAGGGTATATTGATTATCAGTCCTTATTTATAATTATTTATCCTACATATTTATGGAGGGATATTTTTATTTCCTCACATAAAATGGTGCTCGATATTCAAATTCATTTAATATTTTTCCCTAAGGTTTTCACCTTCTTTATGTTCTAATTTTTAGGCATGACATTTATCATTTCGAATCTAATAAGGGTTTAGATCCACCCATACATAATATACCCATGTGTTACTCCTTTCATAATCCTCAAAATCTTGCATGTAGATGCATACAATTTAAGATTTGTAGACATTGATTTTTTGTTGTGTGCATGTTATTATAATATTTGTACCCCACAAATATTGTTGTTGCATTGTCAACTTTCCACCCCATGTGTATGTGCCCACTTAAACCCTTTGTGGTTAAAAAATTATTTCATATTTTGTTGTTAATTCATATGCTTGCAGTTCCTTTTTGTTCACCCTTAGTGATGTAGTCAAGGGTGGGAATCCAAGTGAATGAAAAGATCTACAATGTAGAAAAAAAAGCATAACACACTCATAAAATTTCAATAAAGCCTCACAAATAATAATAAAATTACATTGAAAGACTTGTTAAGAAATCAAACTCTACATAGAAGCGACCAACACTTATTCATTGAGCATGACCTTTAAAACCATGGTTTTGTAATGATTTTTGGAAAAAGATAAGATTAATTATTTTACTTTTTAGGGATAGATGATGAGCATTCCAATCTACCAATTCCAAATAGAAAACAAGATATTTACAACAATTCCTAAACTTGTTAATTTTATGTGACAATTTATGAACACAACTCATAAAAATGTTGATTTTTATTATCAATGGATCACAAGTTTATACCCTTATTTTGAGAGAAATTTGGAAAATATTTCCCCTTGAAAAATTGAATTGCAATATACTAATACAAACCCAAATTAAAACATGACACTTGAGACTAAGAAAATAATGCTTTATTCTACAAACTACTTAAGAAATAGCGATTAAAAAATGTGGCAAAGTATTTAGCCAACACCTTAGAAACTCCACCATTGAGATTCCAACCTACAAACAAACTCTTTAAAATTCTTCTCCCACCTTTAACCTACAAGAAACCCATAAGTAAGCTAACCCAAACTTGTTCTCTACTCCTTTTATAACTTGTCTAAGTCGATTGCTAGCTTGAAGATCCTTAGTAAGCATTTTCATATGCATTGGGCATATCTTTTATATATGCAAGACCCTCTTGCTTTTATAATAACTATTTTTCTAGAATTATCTCTATAATAAATTACTTCATGTGCATGCAAGCCCATTCACACATTTTTATAACACATATATATTAAATCGTCTCATGTGCAAGTAACCTTTTTGCATATATATCTCCTAATCTTAGGAATTAATATTTAATAAATAATTAAATTATACTTCAAAGTTCAATGATAGAATTATCCTCAAATTGACCTATTTTTAGTGTTCACAACATCAATTTAACATAATTTATAGTGATGTGATTAGAAAGATACATAACAAGAACTAAAATAAGGTAAATTTAATAATGATACATCTCAAGCTACCCCTCAAGAGTAAGAAAAGATGAGTTATTAAAAAGTACAATTACTATATGATACCTTTGTTAACACAAAGATATTAGAATACCATACTTAACTTTCTATCATGATATCAAAGGAGAAGGTCGCATTAGGTATAAAAAATTAGGTGATTTATCATGTCGTTTGATTTTGAATTTAATTTATTTTTCTAATTACGTATGCCAAATTTCATAATACTCTCTACTTTTTTTTATTTCCTTTTGCTACTTGGGGACTTGAGGTTCTTGTTGTTCTTTTAGAAAATTATATGAATTCACGATTGTCCAAATTGGGGGACAAATTTGGGAGTATCAAACACCTTTGGAATCTATCTTAAATGAAAAGGTAAGTATTTTAGTATGTATGTGCATCTATGACTCACTAATTATACCTCAAAATTTATATTCTCATGTTTATCATACTTATGCTACATACTCACTATATCATTCTAATGATCACTTGCTATATGCATACTAGTATGCTCACTATCTCCTCCCCCTTTCTCTCCTTGTTTGATTTGTGTGTACTCTTCATGGAGCACAAAAACAAAGGGGTCATATTATTGCTAACCATTCATAAAGTTTATGTGCACTTCATTCGTGAATTATGTATCATTATTTTGGCCCTTCCACTTTTATTTGTGGTTGTTTTTTCTGTTTTTATATACTTTGGTATGCTTGCCTATGTAGGCCCACATGCACACCAAAGTGGAGAAAAAAATAAGGGAAAAAGGTGCATAACTTGCACTTATATGTTTTATTTTACACCACTTTGCATGAGTGTGCTAAGTAATTGGTCCTAACACATGATTTTGATTGATTTGGTTCTCCCACTTATCCTATTTTGCATTTGAATATAAAAAACAAAACTTAACCCCCTAAATATTTTCTTCTCTTTGATTACTAGTTCATCTCCCAAGTTTAAATAATACTTCTAAATTTGACCATGTCATTTCTAAATCCATAGATTTCACCTATTGTTTATGTTGGAGTAAATTAATCAAATCATCATTATTTTACTCTAGTGCTTAATGCAAACTTAGGAAAAGATCTTCTAGTTCTGATTGTGATTGTTATTGCATTATTTAGTCATGTGCTTCATTAGTCACTTAACTGATTAATGCATTTTGTTATATCACTCCTCTCCTAGTTAGAACTCCACCATTCAGGAATCTCATGTTGTGTTCACCTGAGTCTACATAAGGATATTCAATCCTTCATTGTAATTATTCAGTAATCAATAATCATTGTTGTTTCATCTCTTGAATATCAATTTAGCTTTTTTGTGCTTATGCTTTGTGGAAGTTCATCTTCATTCTCACTTGCTGATCATGGATAATTTCATCATGGTATCAGAGCCATTCAAGTGAAACTCTTCCCATTTATTAGAAAATTCAGCACCTAGCTACTTCAGGGGTTCATTTTCAATTCTTTGCAAATCTGTTTTCTATGCTTGATTATCTTTCATGATCTGCAAAATTCTACCCGGATTCTTTCATGAACGAGCCAATTTCCATTAGAAAGGCATTATTGTTGATTGCTGGTTGGACGAGATGGTTTGTGTTGGTTTTTATTGTCCTTGATGTCTCAGCTCTTGAGGTCTCCGTTGGCATGCGCATGCTTGGTGATTTGGTCATATTTGTCTTGGTCTATGATTTTGTTTCAATTGGCACTTACAGGTATACATGGTGGCATTTGTTTTTTCTTTGTGGTTCCTTCTTTCCACTCAGCCATAGACCGACACAAGGTACTTTGTTTTGGTTCAAAGGTGACAAGTGTTTTTTTATGACTTAGTTGCTTTCTTTGAAAAGTTAGCAACCCTGGAATATTCCTACTTGAGTAGTTTAATATTTTCTTGGTATATTCCGAACTTCACTTAATGATTTAATTGTTTCTCATGCGGATTTCAATCATTATTTTTTTTGACTAAGGGGCTCAATGGTAAAGGAAATAGGGCAATGTGAGTTTTTCGCTTGTTTTTTCATCTTTTTGGCAAAACAACTAAACCCTAGCTATGCCACCTGTTAGAACTGTAAAATTTTGAATTTTTACAGTCTATTGCATTCATGAGTTTCTAGCTTTAAGTCCTTACCTTAAGCATAAAATCCCCTCTTTGCATTGTCTTGCGTATTCTATGTCATATGACCCATTCTAAATCCATTTTGCCTCTTCTTATTCCATTAAAAAACCATATCGACAAGACATGGTAAAAGTCTCCTCGAGATATATTTTCACTAACATGTATTGGTTGTAGATAGTCGGTAGGACTTTTCCTTTTGTTTCGGCGACTAAGAAGATTCATATCGGCATATGCTGGGGTGCCGTCATAATGTCACAGCGAATTCAGTTGGTCTTGCTGACTAGTAATGTGGAGGGGTTGTTTCGGCCAAACTAATGGGTATCGACATGAAGTCATAGCGACATCATTGTGTCTTGCCGATTGACTTGTAAGAAAAGTGTTTCGGTAAGACTTATGTCATCGGGGAAGGTCTGGGTGAGGTCACTTTTGTCTTGCCGAACTTAATACAAGGGGATTCAAGGGACTGTTGGAAAGGGTGTTGGGGTCTTGCCGATTCATAAGGTATGCGGATAGAAATATGTATTGCTAGGAGAGGAATCTTTCGGCGTAAGCTTCACCAAAGTTCAAGTGTTATATCGACAAGTAATTCGGGGTCAGTCTCACCGAATGCGAGTAATCCGTAGAGATGTTCTCGGTAAGACATTTGGTATCGGTATGAGTCTTCCCGAAGATTTACTGTCTTGCTGAGAGTGTGACTTCATTTGTAGATTTTTCGGTGAGACAACTTGATGGACATGCCGAAGTGATAATTTATCGATGAAAGGGTAATTTTGTTTCAGCGACTATAACTTGAAAGAAATGCATATCGATGTGACACAATAAGGTCTATGTGACGTCTCCCCCACTCAGAATGTTATAGCAACATAGAAAATATGAGCAACAGTCATCATTTTTTGGATCCCAGGTGTCGATAAGACCACATTCTATCCTGGCGAAAGGTGTAATAGACGTTGAAAAGGGATTTCGTCCTAGATTTGAAAATCTCTTATCGAAAGGACACTTGATGCGACAGTGCCAATTTCAAATTGGTGTTCATTCGTGCTTCATTAATGGCGCGATGGGATATCACAGTAAAGATTGAATCAATTCTTCATTTCTGAATTGATTGCAGGTGAATTGGCATGTTGAACAGAGAACCAGGACGATTTTCAGTCTGAAGAGCTCGAGTAGAAAACTGTAAGTGACTATTCCTTGGTTTTTGCATTTTGATTCTATAAAGCTTGAGAGTGGAGTCCTCTGGTTCTAGAAAGGGTAAGGGTAGAAAGCTTGCTGTGAGTAGTTCATCAAAGGGAAAGAAACAAAAGGTTGATACAGAGCAAGAGGGCACTAAAAGGAGGTCAAATCAAGACCTTATTGATCATTTACCTGGCTCGGGCCCTAAAGCAAGAAGGTCTGCACAACTTAGGGCAGAGGTTGATAAACTAGATGATAAATGTAAGTTCATAGGTGATGTCTGGACTGCAATAAGGGGTTATGAGCTATTTAATTTCCATTATCATAGAAAAAACTATTTTGAACCAGTCTGCAACCCATGGAAATTAAATATAGGGAAACTGGTGTGCCCTAATGTCTTTGTAAATGCAGAATTGATAAAACTGCTTGCTGATAACTATGATCCAAAGCATAAGGCTATATGTGACCCATTTGGAAAGCCACAGATATATGTGTCCAAAGAAGCAATAGGCGAGGTTTTCAAATTAGAAGGGTTTTGCAATGAGGAGATCAGTTGTGAGGAGTTAGAGAAAGAATTTTCAAGAATGGATACAATCTATAAGGGTTGGAGGTTGCCTATCCATAGGATTAAACAGGGTAACAAGTCAGAGCCTTTGCAAGATGGTGAAGGGCCTCCTTATCACGTGGATTCTTTTGAGCCTTATATGAAGTGCACATACTTTTCAGTGTGTCAAGTGTTGGGGATGGATGCTCTGGAACTCATGTCAATTGTGCCAATGATTATCACAATAGATATTCAGTATCATAACTCCAGGCCATTTGATTATGCTTCATATATTGCTAAGGAGCTTGATTCAGGACTGATAGCTATAAAGAGTGGAGCTTCTATTGTCCATCTCAGGCATTATTCATTGTTGATGCACTTGGTGCTGTATTATGGACAAGAGTTGGGAGTGTGGCCTCCAGAGGTGAGGATTTCTCAAGTTGGTAAAGAGGGTGAAGCATTGCCTGTTCAGTTGTGGACTACTGTTTGGGATAGCAGATTTGCTAATTCTAGTTTCATACATTTTGAAGAGTATCTTGTGAAAACATTGTATAAATTGTATAAGTATCCTTGTAACTATTCTTTGACTAATGAGATTAAGAGGTTTCTTCGTCCAAAAGATTTCAATGGGCCAATTGATCATAACTGGGGTGACTGGTACTGTTTGGAAGGAGCTACAATGATCAGGGTGTATGGATTTGAAGGTACCCCTTTTATTCTACCAAAGACAATTCCAAATAGGATTGCATGTTTAGAAATTGTTAGACAGATGGACTACAACAGTGTCATGATTTTCAGTTCTTATGGGAAGCAGGCTTTTATGCCTAGTACATTATGCTTTGGTGATTTCACTGTATTGGCCAAGGAGGGATATAATTCAATTCATGATAAGTTATTGCATTATAATATGAAAAGTGGACCACCCAGAAAAAACTTTGACCCTGAAGGATATATCAATTCAGCCAAAGAAAAGATTAACTTTGGAAGGTATCAGCATGTACCTTATCCTTTTGATGATATGATCAGAAATTTGGATGAAGAGGAAGCAGAGGCAGTGGTTGAAAGTTATAACCAAGGGCTACAGGATATGGGAGCATTGCCTTCTGGAGATGAGGAAACCCCAATGGATGAAACACCACAGAGAAGAACGGAGAAAACATCTAGGTTAAGAACTTAGCAATATGTTTGCCCAATTAGAGAACAGAGTATTGGAAGCGGTGATGTTGATGCACGACATATGGAATACAAATCATTTGTTTCAGATGATGAGTTTATAACTTCTCCATAGTTTAAAGCATTTTTGTACAAATTGAAGGGGAAAGAAATAAGAGAAGGTGTGGGTGTTGTCACCTCTGGGAATGAAGAGCAATTGTTGGATCAATTGAGAAAGTGTGTGGATGATGAGATGACAAATATGACTCCTGAAAAGGGGAGGAAAATGTTGGAAGATGATGTTGTCATGATCTTTCTTGGACTTGATTTGAATTCTGCATTGGTGTTTGATAGCTTCTTAAGAGATAGTAACAATACACACAAACTTGATAAGGAAAAGGTGACAGAGGTGTATGAAGGCTCTAAGTTTAGCACTGATGAAGGGTCATTAATGATATGGGATTTGTACCCACCCCACAGGAAGTCAGTAGTGATTGATACAGAAAAGGCATTTGGTCATGTTATGACCTTAAAAGTTGGAGAAGCTAATCCTATGGTAACTGTAGAGATTGGTATAGATATTGCAAAATTGAATAAAGCACAGATCCAAGCGTTGATAAGGGAAAGAGAAATGTATAAGGCAAATAATGAGAGACTGTTAAGAGAAAACGATAGATTGAAAGACTTGGTTGGTGTTGCAGTAGTTTCAACCAAAATGCTCACTCAGGGAGAAAGCTCTCAGACAAAAGATCATTGGGTTGGGTCAAGTGCTTATAATCAAGGGAAGTATGATGCCATTGTAGCCATTATTAAGAAAAGACAGGTCAATTTAACATCCTGGTTAAATCAATTATGGGGGAAGTATTCTTCTACTCTGGATGCGGTGAAGGAGCATGAAAGGATGAATGAGTGAGTTATGGATAAATTTCATGAATTGACTACACGTGATGAGGCTGGTAGTACTGCAATTGAAGCTGCAGATCATATTATCACTCGTCATAAAAAATTCTATGATGAGTTGCTCGGGGATAAAAAGGGATTGGTTGAAGCTGCCAAGACAACTGTGATTGCATTCTCTAATAATAAAGGGGAATTGAAAGATGCCACTAGGTGGAAGAATGAATGCGATACAGTGTTGAAGGAAATCATGAAGACATCTTCTGCAGAGGATACAACTCTAGAGGAAGTGAGCGAGCAAAATGAGGAGATGGTCAAGATGGAAATCACGATCCAGAATGATGTTGAAGATGCGGACACATACAAGCACCAAGACTATTTGGACCATCTTGCTAATACTCATTTGTGGCTAACTAGAGCCTAATTATTTTCTGCCCTTTTGTTTTATATTTAGTTATGCTTATTTCCGAAAGGACGCTTCCTTTCATCTTCTCAATGTATAAATGACCGTTTTGAAAACAATGTAAAGGGAGAGCAAAGTAGAATTAGATAGAAAATAGAGAAGACACAGCAGAATACAATTTTGAAAAGGGATGAGACTAATAGCATATGTAAATCATGGAGATATCAAATGAAATTTTAATATGATGGTGCAGTGTTTCTGGTATCAGTTGTTCATGATGTTTGTTGAAGGGTATTATTGAGTTGTCTCTGTAATGGTGTTTCCTGGTTATTTGAATTAGTGTAAACAAGTTTTTACATAGTTCATCGATACACATTTACTGTACTTGTATGATCAATTAATTGTCTCTTTCCAGTAAAGATTAAATTCTCTGAATTGATCATAGTAATTAGGGAATATCAATTGGATTATTAAGAAGAACTCAGTAATCATAATATTGCACGTTTATACAAGTTATAAGCCAAATAAAATGCTAAACAACTTGAATGTCTGCCAGAACAAGTAAACTTGTTTTAGATTTTCTTGACTCCGTAAATCCTATAAGGCACTGGTCTTTTCATTTTCATCTTTTAGTTTCACTCACAATCTTTTATCTGTCATTTTTGAGTGCTTTAGGTTTTATTTAATTATTATTGTGCTAATTGTACCAAAATTGTTTTATTTTATGCATTTCAAATTGCCATCTTGGATAAATTAGAGCAATAGGAGAGGTTCAAAAGTCAAGTCTGCTTATTTCAAATAGGTATACCCACCTAGGTCTAGCAGCATCTAAAGAGTAGAAGGTTTAATTATTCCAAAACCTTGTTATGTTACCCTAAAACGTCGTGGAAGCTTGGCAACCTTTCATGGTTCAAACCTGCGTTTTTGAGAGCTAACACCACCATTGGAAAACATACAGTCTGCTGCTGTGTGTTGAGACTTGGCTCAATCTAAAGGAATGTTGATTAATGTGTTATGGAGAATGATGGTTTTATTGTGGACTTCTTGCGTGTGTAAAGTTGGAAGAATCTCATTGATACTGTTATGAAGCTTCTTTGTAGACAAGTGGTATTCTTCCTGACCACCATGACATGTATTTTGTTTTTTTAGTTTTGCAAGATTTCGAACTGGTATATTCTTTTTTGTTAGTTTGCCTAAATGGTTGCAAAACATTTCACTTCAGTATGGTTTAACCCGAGTTTAACACTTGAGGGTTGTTTTATGTTTTGATATCGTTTTCTTTGAATTTGTAGTGGTATTCTTTAAAAGAGAAAATAGGGTAAACAATGCTTACCCAATATGGGTATTCGAAATATTTGAAGAGTTTTGTTTTTCTGTTACAAATCCTGGTTTATTGGTATGGGTCTTGAACGCAATAACTATTTTTGTCTCTAAAATATGGTTGTAAGCCATTTTATATATAGAGTTGTAAAAGAGAAAAAGATAAGACTCTTGAAAAAGAAGAGAGATGTTTTGTTGAAAGAGAGAAAAATGGAGATGTACATTTACTAACTTTGGTTTCTATAACAGGGATGCAGTTTGTTTTTAGAATTTGTGAAAAAGAGTTGAGTTTATATTTCTAGACTGTTGGATTCCGTACACTATATTTGGAATCATTGCAATATTAATTTTGTTCAGTGGATATTTTAGGATTGCACACACAATGCAATTATAAGGTCCTTACTTTGCAAACTCTATATGTAAGAGACATTGAAAAGGAGTTGATACCCCTATTGAAGTAGATGCTTCAAATTTTATCAAGGATTGAGTTGGTGCTCAGAACATTGTTGTAATCCATTTTTGAGATTAAGCCTGCATGGCATTTTGGAGTGGTTTTTCTACCCCTGGAGGGTTTTTCACTCGACATCTTTGTGTGTCTCTATTATGTCATATGCACAATTTGTTCTTCTGTCTTTTATGCTAAAAT
Organism: Sequoiadendron giganteum; assembly: GCA_007115665.2. NCBI lineage: Eukaryota > Viridiplantae > Streptophyta > Pinopsida > Cupressales > Cupressaceae > Sequoiadendron > Sequoiadendron giganteum. Next base: position 32,579,595 of record CM021100.1, on the reverse strand, counting down.
TTTTTTAGGTTCTCAAAACGCTCTTATATGTATCTTTGTTTTGTTCAATGTCCTCCACTATTATTTGTTCAATTATTCTTTATGTTGTAAATGTAAATCTATTTACTCCTGCAAATAAATGCATTTGTTTTGTATACTTGTTCACTCTATCTTATATGAACAATAATGCTATGCTATAAACTAATGATGTTATCCATTTAAGTTATTTTCTATTTTTGTTGGTAAAGGTCTGAATGTTTCCAGACAACATTTTGTGTCATAGTATACTTCATAAGATGGATTTTTGGATTGTCTTGTAAGAAATTTGTATAAACCTGATTCACTCCCCCTCCCCCCCTCTCAGTGTTCCACTTCCAACAAGTAGTATAAGAGAATAGGGTCCTTTGTTAGGTTTCCCAACCTAGGATTGTTTCTGGTCTTGGAAGTTTTGTTTAAAATGTCTCAAACTCATGAAGGTACTTCTATGACAAGAGCTCCATTGTTTGATGGAATGGATTATGTGTTTTGGAAGATCAAAATGGAAACATATCTGACTTCTATCGATCTTGATGTATGGAGTATAGTGTTAACTGGGTACACTGTACCAACTACACTTCCCACATCTACTAATGAAAAGAAAAAATATGAAACCAATGCTAGAGCAAAACATGCTCTCTTGTGTGCTTTGAAAAAAGATGTTTTTATCAAGGTCATGCATTACAGTTCTGCTAGGAAAATTTGGATTAAATTGGAAACTATCTATCAAGGAAATGAAAAATTTAAACGGTCAAAAGTTCTCACTCTAAAACATCAGTTTGAAGAAATAAAAATGAAGGATGATGAAAAAGTAGTTGATTATTTCTTAAGAGTCGATGAAGTTGTCAATGCAATGAAAGGGTTAGGAGAAGAGGTAAAGGATTTTGATGTTGTAACTAAGGTTATCCAAACTTTACCAAATAAATTTGAAGCTAAAATTGCTACTTTTGAAGAAAAGAAACACTTTGATCAACTCACCTTAGATAGTTTACAAGGTACTTTGACTGCCTATGAAATGCGAATCAACAAAAATACTTCCACTGGAAAAGAAACTGGCTTTAAGGCAGAAAATAAAAATTCATCGGATGATAGTGATTATGATCTATTAGATTCCAAAGAAGCTCTTCTTGTTAAGAAACTCAAAAAGAAGTATAAGGGTAAGATGCCTTTTAAATGTTTTACTTGTGGAAAACCTAGAAATTTTGCTGCTAAATGTCCTTATGTTGACCAGTCTTATGAAGATGAAAAACCAAAAAAACAGATTAGGAAAAAGACTTACTATCCTAAAAAGAAGTTTAACTTTCAACAGAAAAAAAGTCTTTTTTCAAAAGAAGACACAAATTTTGAGTCTGATGGCTCACTAGATGATGAAGACTTGAATTTATTTATGGCTAAAGTAGAAACTCAAAAGATCTCAAGCAAAGAGTCAGAGGAAACACCAAACAAAGAATCTGAAAAATAGTCCGAGGTAGAAAAATGTGAAATTGAATTACTTTGTGCTCTTCAAGAAATAAAAAGATTAAAGAAACATATTGTTTCTCAAGAACATAATCCAGATAGAGAACATAGTCCAGATAGTTTGTTCGCTGGTTTAAAAATTAAACTTTTTCTAAAAGAATGGTGGATACTCTTCAATCTGTTCTTATTGATAAAGATAAAGAGATTCAAACTCTTGAACAACAGGTTGTCAATCTAAAAAACAAGTGGAAGGTTATGAGAGTACTATTCACTTGAATGAGATACTTGGAAAACAAAAACAACATAAATATATGACTAGGATTGGATTCAATACTGGTGAATGTTCAAAACCTTTACATCAGAACTTTAAGCTAGCTAAAAATAAGCGGCCATTTGAGCATCAACGAACCAATTTCAGGTTTAATGCTTTCTTTCATGGTTATTGTTTCTTTTGTAATAAGTTTGGACACAAAGTAAGCAACTGCAGAATAATGATGTCTAGAACAACTAGATTTGGTCACAAATAGTTCTTTGGCTTTCCTAATACTATTGGGTGTTTCACATGCAATTCTATTGGTCACACATCCAAGCAATGCAAACAAGGTAAACATATCTCTAAAAAAGTTTGGAGACCCAAATTTGTTCAAAACATAGAACAATCAATGCTTGTCCAAACCGCTCTTCTTTCCAAAAAGAAGGCATTGTGGGTTTTGGACAGTGGATGTTCCAATCATATGACAAGGGATAAAAACATGTTTATTAAGCTTGAAGATTATTCAGGAGGTTATGTAAAATTTGGTGATAATACAAGAATTGAGATTAAAGGTAAAGGCTCTTTGCTTTTAAATGATGATACTCCTATCTATGATATGTATTACGTTGATGGTCTTAAACACAATCTTTTAAGTGTTAGTCAAATTTGTGACAATGGTTATAATGTTATATTCCACTCACAAGGTTGTGCTATGAAGAACAAATCAGGGAAAACAGTTGCAACTAGGTTACAAACACAAGGTAATGTTTATAATCTTCTTGATCTTCCAATCATGAATGTAGTGAAGGCATATATCTTATGGGTCAAGTTGAAGAAAATTGGTTGTGGCATAAACGGTTAGGAAATGTTAACTTTGATAGTCTGGTTAGGATCAGCAAAAACCAAAATGTTAGAGGGTTGCCTATTCTACACAAACCTGAAAATGTTGTTTGTAAGGAATGTCTAAGAGGTAAACAAACAAAGGTTAGTTTTAAATCAAAAGAACATGCTTCAACTAAACCTTTGCAGCTTGTACACACTGATTTGTGTGGTCCCACTAGAACAAGATCTATAAATGGCGAGTAGTATTTCATGTTGTTTGTAGATGATTATACAAGAATGGTTTGGGTAACATTTCTCAAAAATAAGTCAGAAGATTTTGACATATTTAATTTTTTTCGAAAGATGGTTGAGAAAGAAGCTGACACAAAACTTAAATACTTAAGGTCAAGGGTAAAAACACAAATTTGTGTCACACTTTATAAAGGAAACGACCAATGTTGATCAAACTTTTAAACTTGAATCACTAAAAGGTAGCATATATGTTTTGAATTTTTAAATGATGTAAACTAGTAAAATATGTTTTTTTTAGTATATTTTATGTTTGCATTTTTTATAAGAAATTAAAAAATTATTTTAAACTAGTTTTTCATAAATTAACACTATAATTTAATTGCTGATAAAATGCTGAAATATGAAGTTGCATGGGACGTCAAACTTTTTATAGTAATTTTTTTTTTTCTTTCAATTTTTGTGTGTATTTATAACTTGAAACTTTAGTGCATGGATATATTTTTTTCCAATTTTGATAAATATATATTTGTATATAAGTATTAAAATGTGCGTGAATAAAAAACAACTGTTTCCATCGGACGTCAACATTCATATTAAATATTTATCTAAAATGGAAAAAAAAATACCATCTTGAAATAGATTCTTTTATCTAGTGCATCATATTTTTTTCAATTTTTTTTAATAAGTTTTAGTATTTTTCCTTGGCATGGTAATCAACCTAATATTTTTTGCTGATAACCTACTTTAAGTATAAATATAAATATAAATAATAATAATAATTAAACTATTAAATTAAATATATTTTTGAAAATTGCACTTATGGATCTACAAAAGGGTATTTTTACATTTAAAAAAAATGTTATTTACATGAGGAGGAGTTATCAAAACTTCAAGTTTTTCAAATAATTTTTTTTTTTGGTAAATTGGACTCAAAGTGGTGCTCCATATATTTTTAGCCAACAATTTTAGTTGAATAAATTTTTGAAGTATCTAACTTAGCTAGAATGAATCTTTCTAGGTCATATGTTTGACCAAAATTGATTTTTATTTAGAAATACTTAAATTTTAGTTGTGTTGATATGTTGGTTGAAAGTGTGACACAACTTTGTGCTTTTACCCTCAAACAAGGGAGGTGACTTTACTTCTCAAGAATTTATAGATTATTGTGAGAAACATGACAAAAAATGTCAATATGCTGCTACGAGAACATCTCAACAAAATGGAGTTGTTGAGAGGAAAAAATGGACAGTAAAAGAGATGGCAATGACAATGTTAGATGAAACAAAACTGCCAGACAAATACTAGAAAGAAGTTGTTCATACAACTGTTTATACTTTAAACGGGGTACAAATCAGAGTGAAATCTAATTTCACCCCTTATGAACTTTGGCATGGTAAATTAGCTTCAAATAAATACTTCATAATTTTTGATTGTAAATGTTTTATCAAACGTGATGATGAAAACTTACGCAACTTTCAATCTAGATCAGATGAAGGTATATTTGTAGGATACTCTACTCATAGTAAAGCTTACAGGTGCTACAATAAAAGGCTGAATAAAATTGTTGAATCTGTTAATGCCAAATTTGATGAAAAACTACTTCTTGATGATGATCTTGTGCAGGATGGTGACGAGGAACCTATGTTAGGTCTTGACATTACTCCTAAATATGATGAAACATATAATGTTCCACAAGAGGATTCTTCAAGCTCTAAGGTAGTAACACCTCCAAAGCCACCTTATAGGAGTGTTCTTAAGAATCATCCTCAAGATCTAATCATGGGGATGGTAATGCTGGGATTTTAACAAGAAGAAGAGCAAAATTTGATGAGCAAGCACCGATTGCTGAACATTTTTGTTTGATAACTGATTTTGAGACTAAAGTTTTATTTGATGCTTTAAATGATAATTGTTGGTTGAAAGCTATGTAGAAAGATATCAATCAAATTGAAAAGAATAAGACTTGGGAGCTCATCTCAAGACCTGATGTTAAGAATATTATTGGTGGAAAATGGGTGTTTTGTAACAAGCTGGATGAATGTGGCAAAGTAATAAGGAACAAAGCACATTTTGTGTGCAAAGGATATGCACAACAGGAAGGTATATACTTTGGTGAAAATTATGCACCTGTTGCTCGTATTGAATCTATTAGAATATTCTTAGCATACTCATGTTTCAAGAATTTTAAGGTTTATCAAATGGATGTAAAAATCGCATTCTTGAATGGTTATCTTGATGAAGAAGTGTATATGGAACAACCAGAAGGATTTTTCACAAAATAAAAAACTGATCACGTTTACAGATTAAAAAAGGCTATGTATGGTCTTAAACAAGCTCCTAGAGCTTGGTATTCTAGGTTGGATGCACATTTAATAACAAATGGATTCAAAAGTGGTGGTGTTGATAGTAATCTCTATGTTTGAGTTGAAAGTGATGATATTCTAGTTGTTGAGGTCTATGTAGATGATATAATATTTGGCTGCAATAATGATGCTTTTTCTAAAATATTTTCAAAGATTATGGAAGCTGAATTTGAAATGTCAATGCTAGGTGAACTAACATTTTTTCTTGGTCTCCAAGTTTTACAGCTTGAACAAGGAATATTTTTTTCACAAACAAAATATGCCAAAGAGATGTTACTAAAATTTCAAATGGATGATTTTCATCATGTGAGAACACCTATGGTGACTGGTTGTAAGTTGTCTAAAACTGATGATTCTCCTGATGTTGATCAAACAGAGTATCGATCAATGATTGGTAGTTTATTATACTTAACTGCTTCTAGACCGGATTTAATGCATGTTGTATGCATGGTGTCTAGATTTCAATCTGCACCAAAACAGTCTCATCTCATGGCTGTAAGAAGGATATTCAAGTATATCCAGAGTACTCTTGATTTTGGTTTATGGTATCTACGAAATAATGATTTTACTTTGATAAATTTTACTGATGCTGATTGGGCCAGTTGTTTAGATGACAGAAAAAGCACTAGTGGTGCAACATTTTATCTTGGTGATTGTCTTGTTGCTTGGCATAGTAAAAAACCAGATTCAGTTTCTTTATCAACTACAAAAGTTGAATATATTGCAGCTACTTCTTGTTGTACTCAACTTCTTTGGATGGTGCATACATTATCAGACATGGGTATTGAGGTTGCTAAACCGGTTTCTATTTTTTGTGATAACACAAGTGCAATTAACTTGTCTAAAAATCCTATTTTTCACTCAAGAACTAAACATATTGCCATTAAATTTCATTTTCTGAGGGAAAAAGTTTTGGCAGGTAACAATGTAGTATGTTTCCACACAAGCCCAAGTGGCAGATATCTTTACAAAGCCTTTGGCTAAAGAAGTCTTTGAAGGGCTTCATTCTTGGTTGGGAGTGGTCTCTCAATCATTGCTTGCTTAAGGTTTCTCTATTATTGAGGGGGAGTTATTCAACTCTCTAAGCAACTTCTTGTTGCTTCCTATGACTTTGCTGCTTCATGGTATATCTGCAGTTGTTTCTTTCAGTTTGTTTTTGCTTTGTCCTTATGACAAAAAGGGGGAGAAGTGATAAACATTTCAACATCTGGTTTTGGCATTTGGTTTCCATTTATGATGGCTTCAATGATGGGTGGCTTATATTATTTTTTCCATCAAGGACAAAGGAGGAATTTGTTGGTTTTTATTTTCCTTGATGTCTTAGCTCTTGAGGTCTTTGTTGGCATGTGCATGCTTGGTGATTTGGTCATATTTGTTTTGGTCTATGATTTTGTTTCGGTTGGCACTTATAGGTATACATGGTAGTGGAATTTATTTTTGTCTTTGTGGTTCCTTCTTTCCACTCAACCATAGATCGACACAAGGTAATTTATTTTGGTTCAAAGGTGACAAGTGTTGTTTTTATGACTTAGTTGCTTTCTTTGAAAAGTCAATGACCATGGAATATTCCTACTTGAGTATTTGATAGTTTAATATTTTCTTGGTATATTCCGGACTTCACTTAATGATTTAATTGTTTCTCATGCGGATTTCAATCATTATGTTTTTTGACTAAGGGGCTCAATGGTAAAGGAAAAAGGTCAATGTGAGTTTTTCACTTGTCTTTTCATCTTTTTGCAAAACAATTGAACCCTAGTTGTGCCGCCATTGGAAAACATACAATCTATTGTTGTGTGTTGAGACTTGGCTCAATCTAAAGGAATGTTGATTAATGTGTTATGGAGAATGATGGTTTTTATTGTGGAATTCTTGCATGTTGAAAGTTGGAAGAATCTCGCTAATACCATTATGAAGCTTCTTCGCAGATAGGTGGTATTATTCTTGTCCACCATGACAGGTATTTTGTTTTTTAGTTTTGCAAGATTTTGAACTGGTATATTCTTCTTTGTTAGTTTTCCTAAATGGTTGCAAAACGTTTCACTTCAATATGGTTTAACCCGAGTTTAACACTTGAGGGTTCTTTTATGTTTTAATATCGTTTTCTCTAAATTTGTAGTGGTATTCTTTAAAAGAGAAAATAGGGTAAACAATGCTTACCCAGTATGGGTATTCAAAATATTTGAAAAGTTTCATTTTTCTATTACAAACCCTAGTTTATTGGTATAGGTTCTTGAACGAAATAACTGTTTTTGTCTCTAAAATATGGTTGTAAGCCATTTTATATATAGAGTTGTAAAAGAGAAAAAGATAGAGTCTTGAAAAAGAAGAGAGATGTTTTGTTGAAAGAGAGAAAAATGGAGATGTACATTTACTAACTTTGGTTTCTATAATAGGGATGCAGTTTGTTTTTAGAATTTGTGAAAAAAAGTTGAGTTTATATTTCTGGACTGTTGCAGTCTGTACACTATATTTGGAATCATTGCAATATTAATTTTGTTCAGTGGAGATTTTAGGATTGCACACATAGTGCAATTATAAGGTCCTTACTTTGCAAAGTTTATATGTAAGAGACATTGAAAAAATTGATACATTTTGACCCACTTTCCGACGAAAGTTCGTTGGGAATATTTCATCGAAAAATTGACGAAATTTGAAACGTCAATTTTCCGACCCAGGATTGTCGGCAGAGTCAAAAAATTGACGTTTCAAATTGCATCGATTTTTCTACGAAATATTTCCGACAAAAGTTTGTCGAAATTTCGATGACTGTTCACCAGAAATTGGGTCAAAATTTGTCAATGAAAGGAGTTGATACCCCTATTGAAGTAGGTGCTTCAAATTGTATCAAGGACTGAGTTGGTGCTCAGAACATTGTTGTAATCCATTTTTGAGATTAAGCCTGCAAGGCATTTTGGAGTGGTTTTTCTACCCTTGGAGGTTTTTCCACTCAACATCTTTGTGTGTCTATGTTATGTCATATGCACAATTTGTTCTCCCGTCTTTTATGCTGAAAATGTTTTAGGCTCTCAAAATGCTCTGATATGTATCTTTGTTCTGTTCAATGTCCTCCAGTAATATTTGTTCAATTATTCTTTATGCTGTAAATGTAAATCTGTTTACTCCTGCAAACAAATGCATTTATTTTGTATACTTGTTCACTCTATCTTATATGAACAATAATGCTATGCTATAAATTGATGATGTTATCCATTTAAGTTTTTTTATGTTTTTGCTAGTAAAGGTCTAAATGTTTCCAAACAACATTGTGTGTCATAGTATACTTCATAAGATGGCATTTTGGATTGTCTTGTAAGAAATTTTTACAACCTTGATTCACCACCCCCCCCTCAGAGTGTTGTTCCACTTCCAACAGTTTGCAAGTGTTATTGAAGACATTACACAGGCTTCATAGGTCTATTTCATACTACACTTACCTTGATAAGCCTGTGTGGGATGCACAAAATGCCTTCATACATTTTGTGATCCATCAGAGCCTTCGGTTACTAGCATAAAGGAAAGATTGGGTAGGGAGTGTGACACAAAATTTAAAGGCAATGTGAAGAATCATTGACAATTGAGGCCACGATTATTCCCCCATGCAAGCATTTGGAGGTTGCGCTAAATTTTACCAATCATAGTGCTCTGGAACGTGACCTACTCAAAGGGAACCATATTCTGCCCACATTGCGCCATATAATGATAGAAGGTGGAGAGAGGCACTAGCAGAGGTGTGATACAAGCAGAGAGGGGGAAAATCTCTCCACATGGGAGATGCTTGCAGTCTAGAGGTTGTGATTCAACCTTTGAGGGCCACAAGTTGACTTTTGCAAGTTGTGCAAGGCACTTGGAGGAGGCTTGATTTGTCTCTAAGGATCATGATTTGCTATAATTCATGATTTGGATTCATCAGTCCTACATTTTTCACCACGTCGGCTCTCATTTCTCAACCGTTGGCTCTCATTTTTCCATCAAAGGGCAACTTGAGAAGGCCGTTTTTCTTGTTAAATAGGGAGAGGTCGATTCAAAAGTTCAGGGGGGTGCATCAAAGCATTCAATTTGAATTCTTTGTTGGTCGATCTCTGAATTTGGGGGTCGATAAACCTTTGGGAGGCATGTTTCTGAGTTTGGGAAGCAATTTTTGAGTTTGGGAGGCGCATTTCTGAGTTTAGGAGGCGCAATCTTGCTTGGTTTGGATGCTGCATTGGAATCTTGCATGCCCCGTGGTAATTTGAAGGTAGAGTTCTGTAAAATGGAGACAAATGTAAACCTTTGTTTTTAGATGCATGTTTGTTTCATGTTGTCTGAAAGCATCTAGTATAGGTTTCTTTCATTTTGCTTTTGAATAAACAAACTTAGAATATTAAAGTTGCTAATTATCTATCAAGCTCTGCATTGCTCCTTCAATCGACAACCATAAGTTTTTTTTGTTCCAAATTCGTGTCTACATGAGCTTCTAGAGTTGCATCCTCATGTGCTTTCAAAGTTTCTTTCTAACAAGACAATATTGAGCTTGAATAAACAATGGAATCATCCCTAATAGAGGGCATCTTTGCGGTTCTTCAACAGTTGCAACTTTCTTCTTTAGTTTGGATAAATTGTTGACAACCACATCATCGTTTTTGGCCCACCATCTTCATTGCCTTTGTAGCTTGTTCTCTATCAGTCTTCATAGGATATTGGATCGACATCATTTATTTCCGACATGTGGACATGTGAGCATTTTTTAGAGGCACACATCATCTGGATTCTTTTCCTTCATCATTTTTTGCTTCTCCCTAGTTTTCATTCAGGGGGGGTGTTGGAGTAAATTAATCAAATCATCATTATTTTACTCTAGTGCTTAATGCAAACTTAGGAAAAGATATTTTAGTTATGATTGTGAGTGTTATTGCATTAATCATGCATTTAAATCAGTCATGTGTTTCATTAGTCACTTAACTGATTAATGCATTATGTTATCTCACTCCTCTCCAGGGAAAACTTTATGAAACCTCCCCTCGACGTAGTTGTAAAATATTGGTGAATCTTGTATACTTCCTGATGAAAAATATTAATTTTATTGGTGATTTTTTTCGGTTTTCAAGAAAAAAAATCCCAATTGACGAATTTTTTAGAATCCTTGGTAGTTCGTGGAAAATCTTGGCGAATTGCAAATTTTTTTAATCGAATAAAATATTTTTCATTGGCGATTAAAACCATTTTTCAAACTAGAATTTGTTTTCCATTGGTGATTAGAACCTTTTTTCAAAGCAAAAAATATATTGTCATTGGCAAATTAAAAAGAATCTCAAAATAATAAAAAAATCCAGTGGCGAAATAAAAAGATATGCTAACGAAAAAATCATAGGGGTCGTTCGATGGATAACTATAGTTGCATTCCATAAGTAAATCTCTAAAGCACTAGACTTGTGATTTGAAACCTCTGGAATAACACTAGAACAGTTAGATTTCTGGAAATCAATGGTTGAGATTTTATTACCGTACAAATAGTTACAAAGTTCTATTTCTCAACGATTGGGCGACCTCGGTGGGATGCACAACTTTCGAAGTGTCATCTCATTTAATGAATTGTCCGGTGGCATTAAGGGATGTCTTCTCAAATGCTATCAAACACCAATTGGATAGGTTTAACGTAATATTTTAAATCCTCTGAAAGGATAGATCTTAAATAAGGAGGTTGGAGAAACAAATTTAGTAACAGATTGTTGCATCCTGCTGGTAAAGTTAAGTGAGCCTACATACGAGGAAAGGTGGCAGCATTTTGAACTCCATACTCAGAGTTTCCTCAAAATTGTACTTCCAGCCGATATCAGAGTATGGAAGATGAACCTATGGCCGTCATGCAACCAAATTTGAATTGGCCTGAAGAAGAGAAACTCGACATCATTTCCTAGCTACGTTCAGTGGCGTGGAAAGAGAAAACCAACTATGCCAAGTACAACAAGGTGATTTTCATTTTAGAAGAAGAAGAAGAATGCATTGAATTTCATAATTTAGTTATGGAAATGCAGTTGGAATTGTACAGAGTCTCAAAACCTCCAACAGTTTAACAAAATGCATGAATCCTTTTGTGAATTGTGAATTTGTGACACGTAATGATAAGGGGGCATAGTTTCAATTTTTTAGCGCTTTTTGAATTTTGATTGTACAGGGTGTGGGGTGACAGGTCTGTGAAACCACATTTTTGGCATTAGAGAGATAAAAGAATATATTTCTAAATCTATGTATTTACTAATGCTTCCTTTTAATTATGAATGAATTGTGTTTCTTCATGATAATTGTTCAATGTTTATTTGTTAGGTCAGATTCATAATGCATATTTTTTTCATCTCTAAGACTTTGTGTTCAAATTGATTCATTTTTTAAAAGAGAAATATCACTTTTCTTTACTGATTGTCAGAAAAATGAACTTTGTGTCATTTATTTTAAAATATTTTGCATCTACTTTCATGGTTAAAGTGACAAATCTATACACCAACAAGAAAAAAGAGTTGCATTCCGAAAGTAAATCTTTGAAGCATTAGACTTGCAAATTGAAACCTTCAGAATAACACTATAACCATTAGATGCAGACATGTGGCGAGATAAAGGCCCATCGCTTATCACTCATCATTCAGTCTTTTCAATGCCTCGATGTTGTACATTTCATTTAATTGAAATTCTCAATCTTTTTGAAGAAAGTGTGGTTGGTAGTGGCAGTGGCGGCGATTAATGCCATATGTGATATGAATATATGAAGCAATTTCTTGGACAACTCATAGCTTTAATGAAACAATATTTGTAATGATTTCATATCGTTTGAACTTTGAGTGGCACTGGTGAATCAATGATTTTGACAACTTGTCAGCTTGAGGTACAGTTCGCATGTGGCCAGACGTCAATCAAATTAAATATTTTAATTATATAGCTGGCTGGTAGCAGTACTGGTGGCCCATAAATAGGGATAGTATTAGTGATTCAGTGAATAGTGGATAGTGCCATAAGGGTTTTTATTTTCTAGGGTTAATAAGGATTCACGAAGAAGATGATGCAGTATTGGGGATACTGTAAATTATCCTACCTACAGTTATGTAGTTACAGAGTAATCAATAAAAGACGAATTTCCTTCAAGTTTAGAATGGGTGGAATTGGAAAGAAATTGATTTGGTTAACTTGACTTCTCATGTAGGTTTTGAACTAGGATGAGGAGCTCTGATGGAGGTGAATGCTATACTAGTGCATGGAAGCTATGTGCAAAAGATGGGAGCAAATTTGCTTCTCCTCCTGTATTATAACAACTCCCATTTCCCTAGCATGGATGGCCAGGCAAGCCCCATGCATTTATTTTCAAAGAGACATTTGTATTACATCTTCTATATGACTCTGGTTCTCGAAGGGGATAAGTACATTTTGTATTTTCAAGGCTCCCATTTCCCCAGGATTGATTAGAACCCCCTTTCCCCAATATGGTTGGAAAATCCACCAGCAAAAGCTTGGAATCATGAATTTATTTTCAGAGCCACATTTGTATTACGTTGTCACCAACAAAATCTTGGAATCATGCATTTATTTTTACAGTTACATTTGTAGTAAGTTTTCAACAGCAGAAGCTTGGAAATTGGAATCAATTTGTAATCCATTGTAACGAGCAACAACTTGGAATAAATTATTTAATTTTGTCTATGTAAATTACTAAAGTGACACATTGACATATGTTATTTATACAAAATGGGAGCTATAGTGCTACTCGTCTATAAAAATATATGTAATAATGTGACATTGAAATTCAATTGCAATAAAATAAATAGTCGTCAATGTGTTGTGTTATTCTTGAATCTTCATTATTCATTTACTCTTAAGAGTAAAGAGTTGCTTTCTAAGTTCAGAACTTCAGTGTCTATTAATAATTTAATATATTCAAATCAATTTTTTTCTTTTCATAAATTAAGTAATATACTTTATGCATTATGCACTTGATAATTCATGGTTATATCGGGCCATCGGGGGAAAGCAATCATTTGTTCCACTAATGTTTATGTGTTACAACGATGTGCTTACTTTTGTTGACTCTATCAGTATATTAGGGAGCACACCTTATGAGTTATGAGTCTTCGCCTTCGGGCCATCGGCGGGGCTGTGATGGGGGTTCCACCGATAAAGCATTGTTAGGACAATGCCTATGGTATTGACTTTAAAACACATGTTTCATGTTGATTTTTTTAAGTTAATATCATAAATTACTCAAGTTTAAACCGTTGGATGAACATTTGATGTATGGTTGTAGTTAAATTCCGTAATGAAATGAACAGAGCGATGGGCTTCCCAGCTTAAACCTCTAGAATCACCCTATAACCGTTAGATTTAGAAAGATCAACGGTTAAGATTAAGAATTTGCAACTTGTAGACCTAAGACTTATCATTCACTTTAATGTTCCAATTTCAAGAAACAAAGCATTTAAAACACTTTGTACTGCTAAGTGTCAATTGTCAAGTGATTAATGTTTATTTTTCAAACTTTAAAGTTAATATCATAAATTACTCAAGTTTCAACCATTGGATGAACATTTGATGTATGGTTGTAGTTGCATTCCATAATGAAATGCACAGAGCAATGGGCTTCCCAACTTAAACCTCCGAAATCACCCTATAACCATTAGATTTAGAAAGATCAACGATTAAGAATAAGAATTTACAGCTTGTATACCTAAGACGTGTCATAATGTCATTCACTTTAATGTTCCAATTTCAAGAAACAATCAAACAAAGCATTTAAAGCACTTTGTACTGCTAAGTGTCACTGTCAACCAGTCCTAGAATTTGACGGTCACCCCTATCGGCTACCTATCATATGAAAATTTTATGACGGTTTGGTCATTTAAATGCCTATCAATTTTTTTTTTTAATTTATGAATTTTTATATAAAATCTTTTATAAATGCAATATCTTGAAAAATTAGAAAACAATGATAATTATTAGTGATAAATATAAAAATCTACTATTATAATTAACAATTAACAAAATTTTCTAAAATCATATTAAAAATAAATCGTGTTAATTATATTCTAAAACTTAAAAAATAATTATGTTTTATTTTGAAAAGATTCTAAATTAATATATATTTTTATAATAATATTATAAATCACTTATATTAATATAAAAAATTATAGCTATTATAAAAATGTCAAAAGTTTCTAAATTCATATTAAAAATATTCAAAAAAGTTATATTCTATTTTCTTTTTATAATAAAAATTACAAAATAATATATATTATAAATTAAAATACTATATAATAAATTTTTACAGTTTAATAAAAATATAGCAAGTCAAACTATACGGTCTAATAAATTTTATAGCTGTAATATATGGCCTAACTCTAAAATAGACCATCAAATTCTAGGCCTGTTGTCAACTGTCAAGTGATTAATTTGTTTATTTTAAAAGTTAATATCATAAATTACTCAAGTTTCAAACCATTGGATGAAAATTCAATGTATGGTTGTAGTTGCATTCCATAATGACATGCACAGAGCGATGGGCTTCCCAACTTAAACCTCTGGAATCACCCTATAACCGTTAGATTTAGAAAGATCAATGGTTAAGAATTTACAACTTGTAGACCTAAGAGTTAAGACGTGTCATTCACTTTAATGTTCCAATTTTGAGAAACAAAGCATTTAAAGCACTTTGTATTGCTAAGTGTCAACTGCCAAGTGATTAATGTTTATTTTTAAATTTTAAAGTTAATAACATAAATTACTCAAGTTTCAACTGTTGGATGAACATTTGATGTATGGTTGTAGTTGCATTCCGTAATGAAATGCACAGAGTGATGGGCTTCCCAACTTAAACCTCCAGAATCACCCTATAACCGTTAGATTTAGAAAGATTAACGGTTAAGAATTTTAAACTTGTAGTCTTGTAGACCTAATTCCTAAGACGTGTCATTCACTTTAACGCTCCAATTATGAGAAACAAAGCATTTAAAACACTTTGCACTTTGAAATTGTACAGTGATTTTTAAAGTCTTCAATCTTCAGATTGCTCATTGCAATGCACCACCCTGTTTTGGATTCCACAGTGTGACAGTTCCACTTCCAACAATGCCATTTCAGTTTTCAAGAGTCGAGACTCAGAATCTGGGTAAGTGAAAGAATTCTCGCGGCTACGTTTCATCGTTTGACATTTCTTAGAATCTTATTTTGTCAAAGTTTGAAGTTTGGATTTAGACTTTAGAGACTCAAGAATTCATTTAAATTAAGGAGAAATAATAGGTATTAATTATTAGGGAATTCAAATTTCACAACTTCACATTTGTATAAGCATGTCTACCACTAGTACCACTAGAGCAATGTCTGATAAAAAAATACATTATGCAGAATTGCTTAAAACCCCAGGTTTTATTGATAGGTACCATGATATTTATGATCCTGAAATCTATGGTAGGAATACCTCAGAACTTAGATTTTCATCTCAAAATAAGGCTACAAAGCACACGCAAGTTGATAGTATCAGTGCACCATGGGTAACTAGATTAGGGCGCATGATGTTATATGAAGTTTTCCCTTGCCCAGAATTTATCATGGTCTGTGCCAAAAATTATGATGATAAGAAAAGAGAAATTGTTAATAAAGATAACCAAGAAGAATTGTTATCCATTAATGCAGTAGTACTTGGACAAGTGTTGGGGTTTACAATCGAAGAATTTGGAAACCACCACATTGACCTAGAAAAGCTTGCTAGTGATTATGAAGCAGTGGTAGAAAGGCTGAAAAATGATTTCTTAAATAAAATAGTTAAGGATAGAAACAAATTGAAAGGTGATCATAAGCCTCCTTATAATTTGGATATTCTTAAACCATGGGTTCAGGATACTATTTCCATGCTAGCATTTTGCCTCGGTCTGGATAACAATTTGGAAGTGGGTGCAAGCCTCCTTGAAATGGTATATAATATCCATTATGCTGATGAACATGCCAAATATAATTATACTCAATACATTGTATAATCCATGCATAAACAAGTTTTAATGATTAAAGCAGGTTCCACGAAGACATTTAGGTTCACAACCTACTTGTGCTATCTTTTTCTATTCAAATTTAGAGGAATGTTTCAAACCAACAAGTTTCAAATTCAGCCCTATAGTAATGCAGAGGAAAATAAAATGGCTCTAGTATATGAATGGAGCACTGAGATAAGGATGAATGATTATCGAAGGAACTACAGTCATTTTGTAGACTACTTTTTGGCTCCATTGCATCAAGTAATTATAAATACTCCAATGCCTAGATTGCCTATGTCATGTAGAAACTGCATGCAACTAGGAAAAGAAATATAATTGGTTGATTGGTACTTAATGGAAGAATATATTGTGCTAAGATTTTATGGATCGGGAGTACAACCATACAAACTTCCAATACATGTGACAAAAAGGGTTTTTGCATTGGAATATGTAAGGAGGGTACAGAGTGCTAATGAACTACACTTTCTCAGTTAGCAAAAGAAGACCTTATTTCCTTCTTTACCTTTTTCATGTGGAGGGTTCACATTCGAGAGAAAAGAATTTAGTGTGGCACATAATCTTTTGAATTTTTTTGACTTTGATGCTATCTGTCATTGGCAGTATGATCTATGTGACATCATTAAATCAATGATTGTGGCCAATAGGAATGCTACAAATATAATTCAACATCAAAGTAAACCCTTGCTTGAAAACTTGAGAAACAAGGATTCTTGGGATGAGGTCAAAATAGCAATGGAGAAAAGTGCTATTGAGAATGGTATTTCTTTTGAACAATTGTTAGCAGAAATTATGGCATTGCACCAAAGACAAGCACGACATAGAACAATTTTTATGAAAAAAGTGATAAACCATCTAGTAGAGTAAAAATTCTAGGTTCTCTAGAGAAGGAAGTTATAGATAAAAATTGGCCATGATAAAAAATTACTGCCTTTTGGTCTATGAGGAAGGACCTAGGTAATCCAAGAGCTCTTGTAGAGTATGGAGCTAATGAAGAAGATAACGAGTTTAGAAAATTATGGAATATAGAGCATCCTGATCAATGTGGAAGCAAAGGAAGTGATGAATCTGATGATGAATCTAATGATGATATTGATAGGGAAGAAGAAGAACAAAGTCATGCCAATTACAAACCTGGTTTAAGTGAGGCCGCAAAAGAAGAATATGCTTCAACATATACTTCAGGAGCAGCCATACTTGAAAAACTTGGTTATGAAGATGGTCCTTTAGGGTCCAAAGGACAAGGCCCTTGGACAATACCATGTGTTGAGCATAGAAAAAAAAGTGATAAATATGGCCTTGGGCATGGAGGTGAAAATGTAGACCAAGGGCATACAAGTCAAACTCAATTTGTTAGAGCTTCTAATCCTCATCCTCATGGTCAGATACAATCACAACTAGGACATGCCCTTGGTGGAAAACTTAGTGCAACTGGGAGTGCCATTGGTGGAGATGGTATGGGTAGTAGTACTAGTAGTGGTCAACATGTGCTACAATGAAAAATTACACACAATACCAGGTCCAGGCTCCAGTGCCATCGCTATGCTACACTTGCCACTACCACCAGATGACTATTGGAATTGGAGAGCCTATGTTGCACAACCCAGTCCCTCTTCTTTCACATGTGGACCTCTAGATTGCGAGTGCCCTTTCGAAAGGAATTTTTTTGACATTATACGTAGTTCCTTTCATCCTCAAGCAATTTTCCAAATTCTTGTCCAGTTTGTTTCTTAACTTTGATTTCAAAAACCCCAATGTACTGAAAACTCTCTCACCCTCCACTGACCCCAATATCATTGTTTGACATAAATCAACAAGTTTGAAATATTCTGATATCAAACCACACAATATTTCACTCTGACCTAAGCTTGTCCAAACCTTTTTTATTGATCCCAATTCAAAGGCCTTCTCCTTGCCCATGGATTTATACTGCTCCCTCATAGCTATTGCAAAACTCCAACATTGCTTTCTAAGCTTATTTTTATTTAAAAATCCTTCTATTATTTGTTCATTGCATGTTACCTTTTCTGAAAACTGTTCGATCAAGATTTTTACTTGATCATGAAAATATTATGGGTTATCTCGGTTTACCCAAAATTGAGGATACACAATACCCATGGCTTCAAGTATTTCATGTCGAGGGAATATTTCACGAATCTCTAAGGAAAGAGATTTTGTGATTTCCTTCAAATTATCACTAACAGATTTAACAATGTCGTTAAAATATTCCTCGTTAACAGGTACTTATTTTCTAGAGTGCCTGGTTGTCTTACAATGGTACATTGGTATCTCATATCCACGTACAAAAATACATAAGTGCCCACTTGCATTAAACTATAAATAATTATCAAGATTATTCAAATCAATAATTTTCTGCCACATCAAATAATTTGCGCCAAGGTCTTGTGTTAGATCTAGATATAAATGATCGAGGGCCAAGCATGTAAGTTTACGCAGATTGGTATATTCATAAATATACATAGTTTTGTCTTAGGCTTTCTTCACAAGATTGTTCATCTCATCCAGCATGGGGAGACGACTAGCTAAAGTCAAGAGTGTCTCTATATCGCTTAACCTATGTAAGAGGTCAGGAGCTTTGTCTACTGTGTTGTGATGCTCATACATCACTCCAATCAAGGATTGATATTCTGAAAGAACTCATTGCACTGGTCCATGTAGGGAGATCCATCTGGTATCGACGTCCTTGAGAAGCTTGTTTCTAGGTGTTAGTCCCTTAGAAAAATGTTGAAATTCAAGAAAACATTTGGGACTTCTACATAAGTATGCGTGGATCTCGCGAACTAGATTTTTAACTTTTGATACTATAGGAAACTTGCTTACAATTTTGAATGCTAAATTCATTCTGTGGGCCATGCAATAAATGCCAAGCATGTATGGTGCACAAGTAGTTTGTAACTTTGTGCAAAGACTGCTCCTTTAACCTTGCATCACTACAGCTCTATCAGCTCCTACACACACCAAATTTTTGGCAATTGTCAACTCATCCATACCTGCAATTTCATTCAAAGATTTCTTGACTAGTTCAAATAGATTTTGCGATGTTGAACTATCCTTCATTTTACGAACACAAAGAAGATGAGCTTGGCGAACATGTTGTTCTACAGTGTACAAATGCATACAAACCCAAGAAGTATTGTCTACCACAGTAACTTTATGTAAAGATAATGCAATGAAATTTGACTCTTTTAATTTATCCTTTAAATCTTGCTTTTCCACTGCAGCAAGATAGTTCACCCATTCCCATCTAGCGTTTACTGACCAATGTGAGAAGGAAAGTGGGGAACACTCAAATAAGATAATAAATCAAAATATTCTAGGTAGTCTGTCATAAGACACCCCTTGGACAAAATATGAAAAACAACACTCATTTGAATAGTTTTTGACAAATTTGTTGCTGCCATGGCTTTTCCAAAATGAGCCTCAAGTGTACCTTCACATTTTTTAATCTTCAAAATTCTATGGTTATGCTCTCCATAATCTGTGACATACTTAACACGAAGACATTCTTCCTTTGATTTCCATCTTACGACTGATTGTTCCTTTCCATCTATGATTTGTTTTTCATAAAATTTGTCGATATGCTTTTCTATAATGTCAAGTTTTAGTTGCATTGTCTTGTCTCTTCCACATTTCCAACAACAAATCTTACATTTGACCTTTGTTTCCCTTTCAATATTATTTTCGTTTGATATCCCCACTGCTTCAAGGAATGGGTACTTCGACAACCAACCAATTTGAAAATTACTTGTCATTTCTCACTTGCACCCCAATTTTGCTTTTGCTTTTCTTTTCTTGCTACCAACATCATCCTCATCCAAGTCAATTATCTCATTCTGGCTATCCAAGGTATCCCTTGGAACATCTTCTGCGGTATTGCCATCCTCGTTTGATACATTTTGATTTAACAAAATGACAATCTCACCTTGACCTTCCTGTGGCGGTGAGGTATTTTCATTGCCATCTTCAATAATATTTGGTGGAAGATTCGATGGTGTAGCTCCACCTTGATTTGATGGATTAGAAGCTTTGCCAATTCCAAAGTAAGACTGTATGGTACCTCCACATTTTGGGCGTTTTGATGGCCTCCCAGTCTCTTCATTACCCTCAAGAGTCTTACCCTTGTAGTTGTTGCTTGACATATTGATATCTCACTTCGAATAAAAGCTAGAAAAAATGTCTTCTTGTTTAAGAAGGACAGACTAACAGAGAATATAGGTCCCTTTCCCTACTCAAAATCATGTTTAAGACTAAAGCAAGAATGGAAAACAAATAATTTTTTTTTATTATTATAACTAATAACAAATAACAGTATGAAGAAATGATCACTCACCTTTGAGTCTAAATTTTTGGGTTTCACTTACTTCTGAATCGAGAAGTAGAACCTCAAAACCGAACAAAATGTGTAGGAACAAATAATAGTTGCAATTGTATTTATATCAATCCATATTTGACGAATTCCATGGGATTTTTAGATGGTATGTTAAAAATTTGTGCTTATACAACGATACCTTGTAATTTTCAAGGCGAAATAGGTCCTCATAAGCAACTATTTATAAATTTTAATTGGTGAATGGGTCTTCACAAGCAACTATTTGTAAATTTTAATTGGCGAAATGGGTCCTCATATATATATTTTTTAATAGTATTAGCGAATATGTTGGTGTTTTATGACATGCTCCCCGGGATTCCAGGCGAAAATATTGATCGGTCCATTGGAAATGCATAGTCTGTTATGGCGAATTTATTGCCTAAACGTGCCTCGTAAAAAAAAACCGTTGGCGAATGGACATGCATTGGATTGGTAGTTCGTGAAATCTGGGTGATTTGAACACCTTGCTGGATACCTAGAATTCACCAATTTCGATTTTTCGATTCCTAGAATTTCGCCAATTGGCGAAGATTCGCCACTAAAGTTATCCCTACTCCTCTCCTATTCAGAACTCCACCATTTAGGGATCTCATGTTGAGTTCGCTTGAGTCTACATAAGGATATTCAATCATTCATTGTAATTATTTAGTAATCAATAATCATTGTTGTTTCATCTCTTGAATATCAATTTAGCTTTTTTGTGCTTACGCTTTGTGGAAGTTCATCTTCATTCTCACTTGCTGATCATGGCTAATTTCATCAGTTTGAAAATCTTATTTTTATTAGAGGCTTCCCAACTTCATTACAACTATCCATTATGTACCAACTCTTATGCCATACCTTTCAAATTATTTTTTTGTCAAGTATAAAAGGGTATCACCCTCGGGTCATGATCCATCATCTAGGACTTATCATCTAGTTGCTATCAGAATCACTCACTTGTAGGATTATGCCTCACATAATTAATCTTGCCCCAATCACAACAATTTTCTACATTATTATATTCTAATTGTATCACCTATTTGCCAACAAGTTTTGAAACCCTAGTTTCATACTAGGTCATTATATCACATTATTGTATTTTTTCAAATAGCAAGTTTTAAGTTGTTCTTATCATTACAACATAATTTGTTTTCATTATGTGTTGTTTTCCAACTATGAAAAATTGCTAAACTAGATCTAGGGGCTTATTATGAGAAGATCTTTTCTTAGCAATCTCCTAGAAGATCTTTTCTTAGCAATCTGCAAAAGGTGTTTCTTAATGTTGTAGGTCATTTATTATAGGTCTATACATCAAAACAAATTTCTATTTGTATGTACACAAGATCTATTTTAGAGGTTCATTTCTATTGTCAAAGTTTATTTTTGTACATTAGATACAAATCTACAAATGCACAAATCACTTCTATAAGCACAAAATCAATCTAGATTAACAAATAATCACACAACTCATCAACCCAATTGTCTCAAGTCATCTCGAATCAAATTCAACTTCGTAAACCAACCATCAATCCTTTGCCCAATATTTTCTTATATCCAATTTTAAAATACATAAATTTCACTTTTGACCTACAATGGTGTGTGCATTTAATATGGAAAAATCAAAGAGGTGAGAAGGAGGTGGCATCTCCAACATTAAAGAGAATCATGTGAAAGCATTGAAGGAATTAATGCTTACATTGATGCTCTTTCACTCAGTTGTTTTCGTGAAGTGAAAGTGAATGATAAATTGCAATTATTGTTCCTGTCCGCAGGTCAATTCGACAGTAATAATACCCGCCTTCTTTGACGCGGACTTCTGATTTGGATTATTGCTGGAGTCTCGTCTCGTACACTAACAATTTACTGTGCATTTCCTCCCATGTTTGATTGGCTTTTATGGGACGGGGCGAGTTTATCTTGTGGGACTTCTTTATTTTTAATGTATTATCAGTTCAATTCAATATAAAAAATATAAAATATATTATTGTAAAAAGGTTTCTGAATTAGATTGTGTAATATATTTTCTATTGATGGTTAATTATCAATTTTTTTTTTCTGGAACTCTCCACTATTATTCTTATGGTAGATTACTATGAATTGATACAAATATATATTACACAATTAAATTCAAAATGTGAAAACTTATTATCATTGTTAAAATTGGAAAACTTATTATCATTGTTAAACTTATTATCATTGTTAAAATGTATTGTTTAAAAGAAACACACTGTCAAACCTCATCCATAATGGATGAAACAGCCATAATGGCGTAGCGTGTATTTTAAAAGAAGTATTAGGCAGGAAGCTAAGGATAGGCTAAGAGTTTTGCATATCGTAGGTTTCGTCATAGATAACAGAAGTGACGTGGAACATAGGCGAGCTCCAGCATGACGTTTACAGAGAGGATTAGGCACAGGTAGGCAGGGAACAAGGTAAACCCACCTCTTTTTTTGTCTATACAGCCATCTGAATAGACGTTGTCCTTTTCTTTACCCTGCAATTAAACATTTCCCAGGTACTGTCATATGGGAATGGAACAATGATAAAGCAAATCCGGCGAATCGAGGAAGGGCCGGGGGAGGGGGTGGAGGGGTTTGTCATATAGGGGAGAAGACCCAATATCCGCTAGGGCTAATTTCGCGCAATTATAGAATGTGAACTGTGCATCCAATCGAAAAAAAAATTTTATGGGTTTTTTTCGTCCATGAGTTAAGAGCTTATAACTAAGCTTTTGGCTTCTGGGCAATTCAGTAGAGTGCGGGAGCTTGGATATGCGTGCGGAAGTCAAAAAAACACTTTTTAGAGGTGCCGTCCGGTTGCCGCCACCTAATGTCCCAGTATCCGCCCACTCTAATTTTCATCAATTATAGCTGTTTATGCCTTAAATCCACTCTAAAACATGCACTTTAACACTTAATGAGCAGCCATTAGTGTTTTTGTAATTATAATGAGCAACAATTGGTGTTTTTGTAATTATTTACTCAATCAAATAAAGTTTTTTAATGGATCAAAGTGAATTTTTTTTTGGGGGGTTAAGTGAACATGGAGGTGGCGGTTATTGGATGGCGGGCGGTAACTGGGTCTTCTCCCCTAAGTGCAAATAAATAGTGAATTTTGATAAATATTAGAAATGGAAGAGCACACATACCTAGAATGTTCAAAAATTTAGATTAGGTAAATGTTATGTTCAAGCAAATGTCACATCTTACCACCAAATCTTTTTGGAATATCTTAAATTGCTTGTGTATAGGTAAATATCGTAGTGGATCACCAAATCTCTTTAAAACACCTTAAGCTATTTATGGCTAGGCAAATGCCTCGATTGTCCAACAATAGCTATCAATCTAAACATAATAGACTTTTCACAAGTGCACTATCCTTCTTGTGAATTAAGGCACACAATTATCCACAAGAAAAATACCAAACAATTATGAATTAAAACTTACTCAACTATCTACAATAACACTCCTCCCTTTATGGATTGAGACATACTCAACTATCCACAAATACACACATGGAAGTTTATGGATCAAGACATACTCAATTATCTATATATACAAATCAAGAAGTATATGGATTGAGATATATTCAACTATCCATAAATTATAAACTACCAAGCCCCCCTTGCTCCATGTTGGAACATAAAAAACTAGTGTTTTTTATACAAAATATCATCGTTGAGTAAGCATCTCACTCAAGATGATAATATTACTCCAATCTCTAGTGCCTTCAACTCCATTTAGACCTACTTAATTAGTTAAAAAAAATCCTTCTCTTTGCCAATGTGGGGAGATTCTAGATCATGTACTTACTATTGAAAAACATCTTTCTATTTTAGTTCTAGTAGTAGTAGTCAAAGCATTATTTTTCTTCAACTTACCATCAATAAGATACCTAACACATTTAATACAATTCACTAAAGTATGCCTTGTTTAATTATAACGAAAGATTTTAAAAAATTATTTGTCCTTTTTGAATTGTTAAGACTTCTTTACAAACAAATCAATTTCCTCAGTTTTTGAGTGATTTTTAGTCTCTATTCTCTTCATCAATGAAGAAATCACATTTTTTAATCTTCGATTGATTTTATTTAAAGCAAATATAATATATTGTCAAATTTTGAAGGCATGCTACTTAACAAAATGGCTTGAACACATCATCATCAATAATAAAATTTATGTCAACAATTTGATTAAGAAGAGAATGAAATATACTAATATGTTGAACAATAATTTTACCCTCTTTCATCTTTAGGGAAATTTTTTTTGGTTAATTGATATCTCAGTGCTTGAAGCTTGTGAACTAAACAAAGAATTAAGACCACCCCATATTTTCTTTGAAGATTTTGTAAGATCAACATGATACAAATACGCATTAGATAATTTGAGATGAATCAATGATATTGCTTTGTGGTCTTTTGTTACCCATTTTATAACTTCATCTACATCTTGTGAACTTTTTATGATTCCAATGACAATATCCCAAAGATATTTTTCAATTAAGATTAGTTAAACCTTAATTTTCTATATGTGAAAGTCATGCCCTCAAACTTAGCAAGAGCATATGATTTATCCATTCAAAATAATATCAACAAACTCCTTGCAAACTTCCAAAATAAACTTTCCCTTGTAGTATCAATTTTAATTTCCAAATACTAGTAATCATTAACCAAATTTACTATGCACTATTTCTTTTAGAAAAATAAAATACAAAGGAGCACTTTATTTAGAAGATTTTAAAAACTTGTTTTTTTGTACTTTCATATGAATTTGGAATTTGTTAAGGGGAGAAAAATAGAATTATGAAATTCATCCTTCACCACTTAGTTTCCATCTCTAAATTAGGCATTTTCCTCCTAATTTAATGACATTATAAAAAAATACTCTTAAAAACCTCTAAACTTTTCATTTTTCAGTATTACAAAAAAATACTTACAAACACCATTAAAACTAATGCTTTGTTAGTAGATGACACTCCACTAGTCCTAGATTAGTGGATTATCTTTGATGTTTATTTGCATGAAATTCCACTAGAACCCCTACTTTCATCCTTCAAGTGATCCCCACACATATCAAGGTTATTATAAACTTGTGCAACATCTTCCTTTTATATTTGTGTCACTACATCTTTGTGTACTTTCTCCCATGTAAGACTTCTTCCACACTTCAACAACAACTTGATCTTTAATGGAACCTTTGGAAATTTCATCATTTCACAACCCATTTTCATTAGGGATCTAATAAAATATTAGAAATGGAAGAGAACAACAAAATACTAAAAATTTAAATTATCATTGCGCAATAATAACAATACTAAAAATATGATATTATTGATATAATCTATCATTAATTATGTATGATGCAAATGCATTTTTTTATAATTTCCCAAAAATACTAAACTGTTTTATGGAAAACTAACTCCCAACTAATTATTTATTAAATATAACACTAAGTGTCTTTATTAAAATATGTAAACCTTAATTTTTTAATAGTACATATTAAAATCAAAGGGGTTTTAAATAGAGAAATAATTTCACGGATCAATTATAGGGATAATGTCTTATAAGGGATTTGTTTTTGATAAGATAAACAACATTTATAGGGTGTTGTACCCTACACATAGAAAGCCCAAAGGGCCAAAGGAAAGCATAGTTCAACTAGAACTTGAACTAGAAGAACAAACATAAACAATTGACTGACAGTTGTAGGACAACCAAAAACTTAGACAACCCCCAAAATAGAGGGGTCAAAATTGACTCCCCGAACCCGAGGCCGAGATGAGGCAACGGATTTGGGGAGACCCTTCTTCTTTCTTAGCAAAACTGACCAGGAAGGCTCAGAATCGAGAACCAACGAGTGAGGCGAGGGGAGCAGATCCACAATAGCCACCCCGGGAGATGAGCCACCACACAGTGGGGTATGTGTAGGATCATCATGGAAAAAACATGCCCTTAAGTGGCGATAAAATTCAGAAAAATCAGGGTTAGGCAACTTGACATAAAAATTTGAATAAGTTATCTATATTATTTCAAAAATATGTAAGAATAGAATCTGTAGCAAATTGAATGTAGTTTCTAAACTACTAGGTTTATTTTTAAAAAAAATCTATTTGGTCAAAATTTGAAATTTCAATGCAGCAGTACTTGAATTTCAGGGAAAAAATAAGAAGTAGGTGTCTACATCTGACCACCCTAACCACCAGTGATAACTTTAAGAAATCCCCCTCAAAAAAAGATATAAAATCTTGGCCAATCTTTCATTTTTCTAGGAAAAAATATTAATTTCTATTGGTGAATCTTTCCTTTTTTCGAAAAAAATATTAATTTTATTGGTGATTTTTTTACATCACTAAAATTTTGTAGAAAATTTTGGCGAATCTTGAAAAATATTAGGAAAATTCATTAATTATGATGGCGAACCTATCCAATCTAAAAGTAATTCTCATGGAAAAGTAGGGG
The DNA here is from genome assembly GCA_007115665.2 of Sequoiadendron giganteum. Taxonomy (NCBI): domain Eukaryota; kingdom Viridiplantae; phylum Streptophyta; class Pinopsida; order Cupressales; family Cupressaceae; genus Sequoiadendron; species Sequoiadendron giganteum. The sequence goes on along the minus strand of CM021100.1, from coordinate 32,552,606 downwards.
CCTAAGGGTGGAAATTATCCATGGGTTGAAGGGGTAGACTATAATATTTACTTTCCACCATTGTTTTAAAATATAATATAATGGCTCTCATTCTATTCTGCAAGGTAAAATATACCCATGATCTCTAATTCTCATGGGGCTCAAAATTAGTTTTAGATTACTCATCTAATGATCCTTGTTGTACTTTGTAAGGTAAAATTTACCCACAATTTATAATGCTCATGAGACCTAAAATTGTGGGGCCCATGAGCATTACAGATCATGGGTACATTTTACTTTGTGGAATACAACAAGGGTCATTATATTATATTATAAATAAATGGTGGAAACTAAAGATTATAAATATGGTCCTAAAACAATCAATAATTATAATATACTTTTGGTGAATTAATATAGGTTTCTACTAGAATTTATAAAATTTAGGCAAATATGATCTAATCATGTATCGAATATTGTGGCGAATTTTTGAGTTAAATTTTTTAATAAAATAAATTATTTGGCGAATTAAATAAGACTATAATAAAATTTTGGAAAAATGTGGCGATTCAAGTCACGTTGTATCTCAAACTATTAGCCAATTTTGGATTCCCAAATTTCAACTATTAGCCAATTGGCGAATATTAGCCGAAAAAATCAGGGTCTTGTAATAAGGAAAGAGGCAAAAAAAGAATCCTCAAGGACAGGCAAGATGATGCAAGTTTTAACCATTTTAAGGCCCTAGAAGATTTGTACCAGCAAATGGCTATCCTAGATAAGGGTGTCTCTATTGATAATATCTTAGAGGGGGAGCAGTTGGCTTCTCAAAAGGATGAGAGTGGGAATCTCTATGTGGAAACAAGTACCAAGATAAACAATGGTCATGTCCTAGAATCTTCTACTCTACCAGTCATTCCAGTGGAGATAGAGGTGGATTATGATCCATCCATGGATCGTATGGATTCACAATATTTGGCTCTAACTCTAGATTTTGGTAAGGGCTCCTTGATCTCCTCTTCCTTGGGGCTGCACCAAAAAAACTTTAAGAAAGGGAATCAAGAGAAGTCTTTCAAGGTTGGGAGAAAGAAAGATTAGGATAAGATCAAGTTAATGGGTGAGAATTTGGTGGAGTCTGACTCAGCTAAACCTTGTGACTCCAATTTTTCTAAGCCCTAGAAATGATTGTTCTCTCTTGGAATGTGAGGGTTTTGAACAACATCCCTTTATATTTAAGGTTGTTCGAGAAATGATAAAGGCTCATTCCCTTGATGTTTTATTTATCCAGGAATCTAAGTTGTTTGTGGAGGGCATGGTTAAGGTATCTTTCGAGCTTTGGTGGCATGGCCAGTGCTAGTGCATTGGGGTATAGGGAAGTGTTGGTGGGATTGCATGTCTCTGAGACAAGCAAAAGATCTCCCCCTATGCTGGATTACGAGTTAGTTCTCCTTGTCCATGGTTGCTTCAAGTTTTGAATCTGGTGAAGTCTTGTTGCTTTCCAATATTTACGCTCTGACTGGCTTGCCTAGCAAGATTCATTTGTGGGACCATACAAGGTATGTGAGATCTTTAGCTCCTTTATTTCCCTGGATTGTGGTTGGTGATATTATTTCTATTATCAATCTTGATGAAAAGAGGGATGGTTTGGATCATTTGGATCCCTCCTTGTCATTGTTCAATAATAATATAACCCATGTGATTTTGATTGATATAAAGCCTCTCAATGGTTTGTTCACTTGGAGTAATAGGAGATGGGGTGTGTTAGAGTAAAGGTTTTCACTTAATTATGTTGATTAAGTTAACCTTATTCCCTTCTTAAGATTTCACGTTAGTTTGCATAAAGTGACATTTAATAATTATATTAATTATTAAATATTTTCCTATTAGGGCTTCTATTAGGGTTTTTCCTATTAGGGTTTTATTAGGGTTTGCATGATCTCCTTTTTATAAGGATTTATCCCATTGTATTTCATATCAATTCATTCTCTCATTCTCTCTGATATATACATTTTCAGTTTTCAGAGAACCCTTGCTTGTTTGTCTCCATCTCTTCTTTTGTGACAGGTTATTTGCATGCAGGTGATTTTCGGGGTTTGTGAAGCTGTATTTTCTCAACTCCTACATGGTATCAGAGCTCCACACCTATTGCTTCCTATTCTTGTTTTGAAGATTTTTGGAGCTTCAAGGGTTTAGGGCTTGTTTTCTTGATCCAGGGCATACCTGCAATTTTGAAACATTTTCAGCTTAGACATACCTTGCCATTGCGTCCGCAGTGGTCCAAAGCCCCTAAATCGACTATTCATTCATCCATTTTGGACAAAGTCAAAATTTGAAG